>ML826371.1:82702-96226 GCA_009831015.1 Picea engelmannii | reverse complement strand
CTGGAACACATCCAGGGGCCCTAGAACACATCTAGGGTCTTGTATCATCAACCACCAAGGAACACATCCAAGGATCAATCCAATCACTAAGCAAGGATTCCCTGGAACACATCCAGGGGCCCTAGAACACATCTAGGGTCTTGGCCATCCTCCAGGAGAATGGCTCTCGCTGCTGCATATAAATTTAACACTTTTTAATTTAAATGGTTTCAAACATTAAAAGGCTCCATCTCAAATGCTATGAAGCATGCACAAACATAAATGGATCTATCATCAGGGAGATCCATATCTCTATAAGGCAGATCTAGACCATATTTGTTATTGGGGTTTAGGTGGATATATTTTCCTCTTTTTAATTTCAATATAAATAATTAGCCACATTTACCAAAAACTCTCAAGGAAGTCCCAACAAAGTAACAAGTAATCCAATATATCTCCAAACAATGATACCCATGTGCAGTGCTAAGAGTCTATGCCAACTAATCATTATTATATTATTTCCTCTTAACTACTTATTGGATCTATTTATTACCTATTGAATATCAATTGAAGTATTCCAAAATTATGGTCATATTACACTTATTATCCCCTTGGGTACCTGTTTAGGTACTCCATGTTATCGTCCTTATGTACATTATATCTCATCCCCCTTTGCATGTTTTGTCATCAAAATATGAGAGGAAGCCATACAGTATGATCTACTAAGAAATATAGCCAATTGTTACCATGCATGAGCATCCATCCATGGTGAAATGTGGACATATGGGGTCCAACTGTGGTCTTCTCTCCTCGATATTGATGTTGGTTTTTTCTTGAGTTCCATGTCTTTGCTGTGCTACTATGATATCTTTATGCATTGCTTTTAGTCCTCTATGTGCTTCCATATTGGTTGCCTCTTTGGTTCCATGTTGATTCATTGTAAATTCACTGATGCCTTTGCGTTGACCACTGTTGTTTCTTTGGGTGGTGTGGATGGCGATATATAACAACCTTAGCTATTGGTTCTTCTTTCGTTAACTCTTTAACATGTGGTTTTTTTGAGTCATTTGGCTTCTTAGCTTCTTTTTCCGTTGTATGCCCTTCGAGGGGCTCATCTTCAAGTGTTTTTGTAGGTTCTTTTGATTCAACTGCAGATGCTTTATATCATGTTGATCCATTTTCATGTCTTAACCTAGTATTTCATGTTAGATTATACTGTGGAAGTACTCTCCTTTCATCCCAATCCATAATTCTCTTGCACCCCGCATAAGTTCAACAACTCTTCATTACTTCATGGAAAAATCATACACCTCTAACACTTAGTTGTTTTCATGACTTGCGCTATGCGAGAACCTTTACATTAAATTCATACTCTACACTCTCGATGGCGAGTATTCTCCACATTTTTTATTAGTATTTCACCTTTTCTCGCATGAGCTAACTTTTGAAATACATAAACCTTGTTTCATGCAGAGTAATAGACATATGACCCTTTCTCTGCAAAAACTTTATATTGACGGTAACTTTGCCTCCATGACCCTACTTCTCTATACTAGTGTTCTTGACTCATCCTATGCAAAGAACTCAACACATATTTTGTGTGGAGAACTTAACATTCCCATTTCCATATAACTACCTCGCCCTCTCTCCACTACATAATCTATACTTAGTTGATTCTTGATTCATATTCCACGTGGAGAACTTGATATAGCACCTTTCTCCGCATGAACTATTCCTCTACATAGGTTACTCCTTCATAAGACTTCTATCACCCCCTTCCTAACACACCAAATTTCCCATACTTAGTATATTTATTGCAATGCAACTATTCATAATTTGAATTCTCGAGGAAATTTCTGGTGCATTTATGATGTCTAGATTCACAAGGAAAATATGGTTGTTAGAAGTAAAGTAGGCTTAATTGTCGCGCTTTCCAAAATATCATTTGTTTATGAAGGCTAATTACTATTAATGGTTCACATGTATTTCAAAGGAAAATGTACATAATAAAAGGATGTATTATTAAGAACTATTAATGATCTAGGTTTCATATCAATTTCGTAATTCGTATTAATAACTTTCACATATCTCAAAGTGGATTGGATATAGTGGGAAATATGACAAATAAAAGGAAAAAATAACCTTTCTACGGAGACATTGTCCACTCCCTTGTCCACCAGAACAAAAACTTCCACTAGTTGACAACGTATTAGTGGTATTCTAGCCTTACTCCTGAGCAGAAGGCTACCAATAAGATTTGGACAACTGGTCTAGCAAAAGTTGGTTGCATGCTCGAAGCTTTTGATCTTAGAGAATTAGTTTCTTGGTGTGCAAGTCATTTCAACTCGAAGCACATGATGATTCAAGTTTTTTTGAGGGGAGGAATCTTGTTCTTTTGACACTGAAGGTATTCAGGGAAATGATGAGACTCCCCACTCCAAATAAGGATCTCAAGCTTTCTGAGGTCGATTCTTTTCTGGATGAGTAGTGTGGTAGAGTAAATTTGTTTAAGGACTTTTTGGCATCACCTTTGGCAATGCCAATTGATATTACTCAATGATATATGTTTGCTATCTGAGCCTTATCGAGACTTCTCTTGGCTTTTCTCATTACTGGTGGGACATGATTCCACTTCCCACATCCCAAGGTATGTTTTGTATGTTCTACACTTCTCCATTTGGATGAAAGCAATATTTCATTGGGAAGAAATCATTTCGAATGAGATTCTTATCAACTCTCTAATTACATGAAGACAAAGAGGCTTTAATGACCTATTTGGTGTTCGTTGTGGCATACTATAATGTTTTTGAAAGATCACCCCCAAGGGGTAATGTTAATCTTGACAATGACACTGTCCAATTATTGTATTTTGTGTTATGGAGGCACAAGGCACCGTTCCACTTTTTCCAAGTGCAAGAAAAAATTGTCAGAGTTTAGACACATGCTCACTAGACACAACCAATGAGGATATCACATGAAGCTTTAGATTTTCTCAAGGGAAAATTTATCTATGTATATGAGAAGGAATCCACTTACATCAAGCTCTACAAGTTTGAAGGAAGCGACAAGTTTTGGTCTTCTTTGATAAAAAGAGGAAGCGGAAATTTATTTCCTTATCTTTTTGTGTCATCGATAGCTCAATTGGAGGCCTAACCCATTTGGCCAAAACTGCGGAATCATTAAATTCATTCCATTTKWGAGAAGATGAAGCCTTCAAAGGCTTTGACCCCGAATACTAGTCGAGTAATTCCTAGAAAAGAGAACCAAATTTGTGATGATGATTTGGTCACACAGGTCAATTCAAATACCCAGGCCAAGAAGATGAAGCTGAAGAAGGATYGCCAACAAGGTAAATATAAGCAAAGAGGCAAAATTGAGGCTAGTGGTCATACCGGTTCTACTCCCCTCTCGCATAAGAGTTCCTCTACTCACAGAAGACAAGAGCATAATGTAAGTAAAGAAGAGAGTAATGAGAGATGTGTAGGAGGAGGTGATGAAGATGACCCCTCTCATTTCAATATAGAGAAAACTCATATTGTTGGACAGACAAAGAGGAAAATGAGTAACAACAATAAAAGTTCTTAGAACTCTAAAGTCCTAGAGAATGTTTTAGTTGAATTGGAAGTTGATAGAAATAACCAAGTGCTTGAATGGGAAACAATACATATAAATGAAAGTTAACAATTAGCAGAGGAGTTGGCATGTGAGGGATCGACAAATTTTGAGGAGCAATCTTTGACCTTGCACCATGCTAAATACAATAAAGAGGCCAAAAAATTACAGATAGAAAAAAATAATGTCAAAATAAAAAGGTCATGAAGAAATGAAATTCTGAGGTAGACGTATCCGGAGTAGGACCTTTTGGGATACTCAAGTTATATCTCACCATTGGATATGCTTTGGCCCATTCTATCACGGAACATGAATTATAAAATATTATCCTAAAGAAAAGAATAATCGAGTTGGAGGGCGCTCTAAGTCCAAGACTATTGTTCACAGAACCATTATCTATTATGGTTCCAGAAATAGGTCCACAAGACACATTAGGCACATCTTCCAGAGTTAAAAAGGATGCTAAACTGTTAAGTGGTGTCAGGATGTACATTGTAGAGAATATAAACAAGAGGCTCAATACAATTTTGGAAGCATGGGAAGTAGGTGCTAGCCTAAGGAATCTGTCACAAAGAATTTTCTCTCTTGTTGCTTTTCTACAACAAGACTTGGATAATGATGAGTATTTTTATAAAAATGCTCTGAGTACATTTGTAACCCGAGTGTCAATCATGAGTGAATTTACTAGGAAGCAACATGATTTGCCCTCAAATAATAGAATGAAGTAGGTCAATGTAGGATGACTCTCAATGATTGAGGTCCTTTGGGAATTAATTGCAAGTCGTAAAAAGATTGAGGATAAAAGAAGTGATTCATTTCTTAAATTAATTGAAATAGTTAAGGAACTTGAGGGCCCACCATTGATTAGAGAGTCAACATTGTTAACAAAGGAGCAATTAGAATTAGAATTAAACATACTCAAGATTTTGCGGGGTAATGAGTTGGATAATCTCACTAATTTATCTAAAGAAGAAATAAAATGATGCTTGGTTAACTTTTTTTAATGATAATGAAGATCATCTGACAACTATACAAGAGTTACGCTCTAAGTGCAAGGTTATTGAAGATGCGATGTTTTCTTTTCAAGTAAAACAAGGCATAATGGTTCCATTGTTAAATGAATATACCGAAAATTGGATTAAAAATTTGTTGAATGAAATAACCGATCCTCAATAACTACCAAGAAGCAATTGTACTAGAAAAGTTCTTGCTATTTATCGAGCTCTTTCAAGGGATTTGAGGAGGAAATCCATCCATCAAGCCTTATTTTCATTTTGTTACCTCTGCTACTATATGGTCCACCGAGAGCTCCATCCCAGTCCACTAGGACAAACTCATTTCATTTTATCATTTAAGTATCAAGAATATTATGTTGTGTTATTTACACGCATTTTATTAGAACTTGGACAACCAATTTGTATTTTTTTTTAAAGATTCTCACAGAGAGCTGTTTGTGGAGCTCATAACTTTTTGTGAATTTTGACTTTCATTAAAGCATGAGATCTTGAGTATGTGTTCCCATTTCATCTTTATGATATTAAATGTTTCAATGGACCATCACCATTTTCTATTATATATGATTTTTGATGTAGTGGGCCTCCACCCCCTGTCATCAAAGTACATATGCAACTGAACATTTCTTGACTAACACATAATTGGGACCACAATTGTCCCAATGCTTCTTCCTCATTACTACAATTCCCTTAATTGTCAATCGATCATGCTACAACCCTTGGGGTTGTACCTCAACTATCACATATCCATGTTTGCTTCCCTACAACACCAACAAACAAATGCTACAAGACACCAGTTTGTACTAACTAGTCTATGGAACATTCACTCGCTGCAACCCTCCTTTTTCTACAACATGTATTTTTCTATAATATGACTTCTACTGCAACACACCTAAACTTGTTGCAACAACACATCTTCTGCCAAAACCTTTGACTGAAACATGCCTCTGCTGCCACACACCTCTGATGTAATACACCTCTTTTGTTGTAACATGCTTCCATTGCAACGCATATGCTGCTGCAACACACCTACACATGTTGCTGCAACACATATTTTTCTACATGCCTTTGGTGGCAACATGCCTCTATTACAACACTCCTCTGTTGCAACATGCCTCTACTGGAACACGCCTTTGTTGCAACATGCCTTTTCTGCAACACACCTCTTATGTTGTAACATACCTATGATGCAACATGCACCCTATTGCAACATGTCTTCTTTTCAACACACTTTCTGCTGCATTTACGCAATAGATTATATTCACAACCCTCTATTCTACCTTTAACGCAACATCACCATTCTAGTTGTGCCGCCAAACCTTGAATCAAAGGTTCGCTTATAAACTAGGGGACATCCTCATGTGCAAATTTATCAACTCTATGGGATTCAAACATACTTCTATACTCGTACCAAAACTCTCAATGTTCATATAACTAGCGTACTCATCCTTACTAGTATCGATCAACATGCATTAAAATATCACAACCATAATATTTATACATCAATGCAATTACACTCGCCTCTCATAGGTATTGGGATATTTAGTTGTCCATTTACAGAGAACCCTAAGTCTAATGTACAGTTTCTCCTAGACTCATGCTCATCTATGGAAGATCACAATTTCCAACATGGCCTTCCATAGACTTATTCCACCTGCACAACAATAGCACAATAGGGATATTTCCATGGGATTTAATTACTCAAGTAATAGAATGGAAAGTGCATCCATTCATGTAAAAAACACATCAACATAGTACCATACAACATTTCATTCATACACATACACAAGGATAAATCTACAAAACCCTATATTTTATTCATTTCATACAGATTACAATATAACAACTCCATGGTCGGATACAAGATTACAATCTTTGTTGGGTTGCCAGGCTGAAGGCCATGGAAACCTCAACCACTTCTCTCTCACTATCTTGCGTGACTTGTCCTCTTGTCGGCTCTACAAGCTCCCCTGCAAACTCTTTGATGCTGTGTTTTATTCCTTCAGAAACTGTTTGCTTCAATTTCCTAGTGGACTCCTCACACCCTTTCATCTTCCATCTTCTGATTTGTCATTTCCTCGATGAATCTTCACCTACACATGACCTTCTATCTTCCATTAGCACCACACTCTTCATCAACACATCCTTTCCCTCTGTAGCGGTTCACGTTCTCTTTCCACACATTTGTCTTCTACACATTCTGTAGAAACATGTCCATCCTGTAGTAGTGATCCCTTTGTTGCCTGCCACAATATACAACATTCATTCGATATGAAACAATGCATTCTTCCTCATCATGCTCTCACACTTCCATCCTGTAGCAACACTCCCATCGATTACACTATCTCAATCATCACTGTGATATGCAACAACTTGTCAATTTCTATGCCCCATCACTTTCCTTAGTTCCCAATCACTACTGTAACAACTCTGTCATGTCCATGCAACCACCTTCATCGTGGCATCCCCATGACGGTGGTGATGCTCTTGCATTGATTTTTTTTTGAATCATTTCTCTATACTAAATGAATGGATTTGATGGAATGGATGTACTTATCATATATATTTTAATTTAAGTCATTATTTTGCTATGGTTTATAGTCCTTGTTTACTTATTTATTTTCCACCTGGTCCACTCTCAGGCGTTTGATGGTATAAATGTTTAAATCCATTATTTTGAATAAGTGAATTTGAATATAAGTGAGAAACATGAGTACTACCTTTATAACAAAATATTATAAGAATACCCTACGAAGTTGACTATTGTCCTTAACAAGAAAATAGATCAACATTTTTGGCAACCATATTGGGGAGAAATTATAAAAATCAAAGATATTCATTTGATTTGATTTTCTATATTTTCATTAATGACCCATCCTAATCTAGTCCAACCTCATCTCCCCATTGGATGGACAACCAAAGAAGCATATTGAATCAAATGCATGATTTGGTCTTGAAGACAACAAAAAATGGAGAAAAAATTGTAAGTTCTTGGAAAGTATTGGCTCAACAAGAACTTCCAGTTCATCAAAATTTCAAAAGGTGACTCTAATAAAAGGATTCTTGATATGGCCACCTTAAAATTTTTTGAGGGACCTATCATGAGAAGCAAAAGAAAAATTATTAAACAAGTAGATCAAGCCAGTAGTTCCACGATTCAAGCTTCAAATTTCTTAGTTTCGAAATTTATTTCTATTGAAGTAAAAATGAGAGATCGTGAAGACACTAATTACAAAAGAAGAAATGAAGAAAGAAGGAATGACGAAGGACGAAATGAAGAGAGAAAAAATGAAATACAAAGAAATGAAAGACAAAGACAACGAATAAGTCCTTTGGATTTACAAGGAGAACAACACCCTTTACCAATTCTTCTTGCTAGAGTCCTCACGATATTAAGTGATGACGATGTTATGAATCCAGATAAGCATATCGACCATTTTTTTACAATTTTTGATATTCATTTACTGACACATGATGATGTTATGGTTAGATTTTTTCTACCAACATTAATTGGCCTTGCATATGATTTCTATTTATCTCTTCCTGTGGATTCAATCACATGTTTTCAATATATTGAATATGCTTTCATGAATAGATATGCCCAACCTGTGGCATACCATACTCTTCTTATACAATTTACATAGATTTATTTGGAGAAAAATGAAAAAACTAGAGACTTTAATCTCCAAAATTTTAGGGCATTGCAACAAATTCCTGAAGGACAACGTCCTAATGATCCTTCTCTTCTTGGATGCTATAAGAATTCCATGCTTGCAGATGTTAAATATGAAATCAAGTCTGCTTGAATTGGTACCCTAGATGATGCAAATAAAAAGGCACAATAAATGGAAAAAGACATATTGGAGAGTAATGTTGATCTATACATCATATTAGGAAGAGTGCATAGGAAAATAGTGACTCTGGATTTGTCAAATAAAATCACTACAATTCCAACCCAAACTATGGAGGATAGAAGGGTATAAAGTGGCATTTTCCAGGGGAAACCCCTAAATGTAAGAAATGTTCCCCCGCCAAATGATGGTCCATGAACATGACAAGATGCTGAAATTGCTCAATTGAATAGAACATTAAGACAAATGCAAAATGATATAATTTGATTGAGGAGAAATGTTGAAAAAAGGCCCATGCAAAAATATCAGGATCCTAGAATACCTCCATATGGTTTTATAGACCATTCTTAAAGAAATGAAAACATTGATGATCATATTCCAAGGCCTAGGGCTCCCTGAATTCAAAACCTCAATGTCATGGTAATGGAGAAAAATTATGATGAATGTCCCAAAGAAGATGATCAATTCCTAGAACCTTTATAAGTCCACAATGAATATTCTTTTGGAATTTAGAATCTATGGAAATTGATAGTGACACACTGCCATTTACAGAGGAATATTGGATAGAAGAAGAATATTTGGATAAATACCAACATCATCAAGAAAATGTGGTCCAAACCCGAGCTCAATTAAATAGGTTCAAGTGGAAAAATTCAAACCCCCCACAAATGGATAAAGTCAATAGATTTAAGAATAGACCGACTGGTCCTTCTACATCAAGAGTTGTCCCTTTTTCAAATAAATCCCATAAATGCAGCTTTTGTTCCTTTGAGGACTAACGAAATGGAAAATTCTTAAAAAATGGACTATAATGTTGTTGATGACTTAACCAAGTTACCCATCACTTTTCCATTCTTGGAAGTGGTCAAGATACCCCAACAAAAGGAGAATATACTCAAAGTGTTAGTAAATGAAAACAAACATTATAGAAGGGTAGAGGCAACTACCATTAATGATCAACAACCACACACTATTCTCTTTATAAGAATGTGAGATAAAATTACACCTTTCTTCATATCTCTGGAAACACCTGAGTTGGTATTGCATAATTGCATGGTGGATACTGAAGCCACAAAAAATATCATGCAACTTTTAGTAATGGAGGTTGTTGGCTTAGAATGCACTAAATATTATGAAGTTGGGGAAATCATATATGCAATTGGTTCAAGAAAAGTACCCGCCTATGGAGAAATTAAGTATTCTTGTGCATGTATAAGTTTTGCACCACATATTTAGACAATGTTTACCATAATAGTTGTTGATTTATTGGAAACATATGGTGTTGTGTTGGGAAGAGATTGGTGTTTTTCTTTGGGATGTTATATGATTCTCCCAAACAAAGAGGGTGGCCTTACCAAACTTATTCGTGAACAAAGGAGTCATGTTTCTTTAAGAAGAAATAAATGGAGGCAGTGGAAAGTTATATTGATTTTGGTCTTGGGAATTATGCCATTTTGAGTGAAGAAGACATGGAGTTTAAAATAAATAACACATGTCCATTCAAGGGATTTTGGAAAATGTTCTTTGATAATTCCTCCTCTAAATTTGGAGTTGGAGCAGGTGTAGTGTTTAAAATCCCTGAAGGAGGATTGTATCCTGATGCATTTAAATTATAGTTTCAATGTACAAACAATGAAGAAAAATATGAAGTGTTGGTACATGGATTGACATTTGATCACCAGATGGCAATCAATGACCTCATAGTGATGGGAGATTTTGAACTAGTGGTTAATCATGTGAAAAAAAGATACAATATCAAGAAGCAAAAATTGAAGGGATATGCAAGAATCTGGGACCTTATTCAAATTTTCAATTCTTTTAACATAATGATTTTACCAAGAGAAAGGAACCATAAGACAAATTCACTTGCAGTATCAACTTCATTGTTCAATCTAGATGCATATGTAGTTCATGATTCATTTCGAGTTAGGATGGTTTTTTATCCTTCAGTACCAGATAATCAAGACTTATGGCAAGTTTTGAAAATGAAGAATACATTGCTAAATTCCTTGTAGCAACAAAGACAATGGACCAATGTGCTGAAAAGACTGATGTCTTAGAAAAAAATGAATATTTCGATGAGTCAGATTATAGGAGGCATTTAAAAAGTACAGACCTACCAGAGTCTCTTTTTACTAGAGATGATCAAGCATGCAAGCATAAACCAAGTGAAGAACCTTCACTTAGGAAGGTCCAAGATACCCATAAAATTACTATTGGAACCCAAGAAAGGTGAGAGTTCTTAAATTTGGGTAACACTTGTACGAAGGACAAAGTTGATCAATACATTTAAATTTTCAAAGAGTTTCAACATATATTTGCATGGACGTATGACGATCTTAAAGAATATGATAAAATCATCATCCAACATGTCATACCACTGAAAGAAGGTGCCGAGCTTGTCAGAAAAAAGCCAAGGGTGATCGATCCTAAGCTGAGGTCTTTGGTCAAATTAGAGTTGTAAAATATGGAAAAGGTTGGGATTATTTTTTAAGTTAGACATTTAGAATTTATATTGAACCTTGTGGTTTTCAGGAAGAAAAATTGAGAGATTCCCTTGTGTGTTGAATTTCAGGATCTTAACTGAGTATCCCTCAAGGATAATTATCCTTTTCCAAATACGAAGTTGTTATTACAAGAAGTAAATGGTTCTGCGGTGATATCTATGTTGGATGGATTTTTAGGGTACAATCAAGTACTAGTAGCAGTGGATGATACACATAAAACAACCTTTACAACACCTTGGGGAACATATGACTATGTTTGAATTCCCTTTGGGATAATTAATGCTAGTGCTACTTTCGAGAGAGCCATGGATCTTTGGTGATATGTTGGGGAGAACAATGGAAGATTATCAGGATGATCTGAAAATTTATTAAAAATTAAGAGAACAACATTTTAAACATGTCAAACAAGTTTTTGAACGATGAAAATTATACGTCATATCCCTCAATCCCAAGAAATGTTTGTTTGTAGTTTCATAAGGTAAATTACTAGGCCACATTGTAAGTAAGGATGGGATATATATATAGAAAGAGTTAAAGGAATAAGTGAACTGAATCCTCTTACAAGCCGAAAAAAAAGTCAGTCATTTTTCGGCAAAATAAATTTTGTTAGAAGATTGTCTTACACTATTCTTAAATTGTCAAGCCAATAAATAAACTATTGAAGAAAGATCAAGTTTTTTAATGGACTAAGGAAGAACAAAAGGCTTTCTCAAATATAAAGTTAGCAATCTTGAAAACCCCAGTTCTGGTTAGCCTTGATTTTGATAGATTTTATTTTATATTCATTTTCCTATGAAGAAACTATTGATGAGGTATTGAACCAAAGGAAGGACTCAAAGGAAGAACATCCAATTTCTTTCTTGAGTAAATTATTACTGGAATATGAATTAAAGTATTCTCCTATGGAAAAGCAAGGTTTTTCCTTGGTCAAAGTTGTTTCTTATTTTAGAACTTATATTCTTACTTCACATGTAATTGCTTATGTACCATATCCACCAATCAAGATTATGTTATCTCAACAACTTAGGGAAGGAAGATGTGCCAATTAGTTGACCAAATTGCAAGTATTTGATATAGAAATAAAACCATTGAAAGATGTAAAAGGTCAAAGGTTGTGCAAATTAATTGGTGGGATTGAGGCAATGAACTTTGATTCTTCAAGTATGAACAATAATATTTCTATCCAAGATGAAATGGTGACGAAGTTTGAATGGTACAAGGACATCATTTTTTATTTAAAATTTGGTTAGTTTCTTGTTGGGAGGTCAACAAAAGAAAGAAAAGCATTAAAAATGAAATCAAATTGCCATGTATTGATTTTTGAAGTTTTGTTCAAAAGAAATTTTGATGGCATGTTGTTAATATGTCTCAACTATTTGAAGTCTATAAAAGTTTTGAAGGAAATACAAAAAGGTGTTTGTGGTGGATATTTTGATCCAATGATGATGTCACACAAAATCATCATAACTTGTTTTTAATGGCTTGTTATCGCACAATTTGTAGCTAGGAGTAAAGGCTATAAGGTAGAAGGCCAAACTGGCGTAACATGAACCTATCCCACCCAATTTCACCTTGATGGGTAGGTTCTTTCTCTTTAGGGAGGCTAGGCCCAGGGGAGACGTCCCCGGTGACTTGGGGTTTTGAAAGGGCAAAGGATAAAAGGACAAGGGAAAATTCCCCTTTCACAGATCACCACCAATCAGATAGTCCCAACCAAACAACCAATAATATGATATAACCAAAGAAAAGAAAAGCACCTTCTTGAGATAATACAACAAGGGAACTGATACATGCAATCTTTGATTAATACTTCATGTATATTAAAGACTATCTTGTATTCAATATGAGCAATTTAAAAGTAAATGTTGACGAAGTCAATGTTTACAAAATAGCAATAGAAGTAATGTCACTTCACCAATAAATACTAAAATGATACAACATTCAATACAACAAATCACTTCTTAATTCAATTAATGCCTTCAACAACCATTCCATTGCTCATAAAGTAAAACGTTGCTACATTGAGATGAAATAACCAAGAGTGACGTCAACAACTTAGGGTTAGTAGTTTAGGGTTAGTGCATTTAGGGTTTTAAATTCAATTTTTTGAGAGTGTTTGGATCAAAGTCTTACTTCAATGCTGGAGGTCTTAGGATCAATGCCTTAGGGTGGAATGGAGTCAATAAGTGAAGGATGCACAGGTTGAAGGAGATGAGATTTCAAAGGATTGGAGGGAAAAGTTTCAAGGTGATGCTACAACAGGGCCTCAAAGACAGAACCTTAGGGAAGAGAGGCTCACTCCGGTGTTGCAAAAGCAAGGCCTTGTGCTCTCTCCTCCTTCCTGGCAAACGACTAGCTCAGATGGAGCACAAAATCAAGACAAGAGGGCTTAATGAGGGAGAGTGTTGCTACAGCAAGGCTCTTTCATCAAACCCTAAAGAAAAAAAGGCCCCAAGTGTAGATAACCTAGGCTTGGGACGTCTTCCTCCTCTTGGACTTTAAAAGGTACAACTAGCACAGGGGAAAGAGAAACTAGGAGTGTAGCTATTCCTAGGCTCTCTT
>ML826371.1:61868-76061 GCA_009831015.1 Picea engelmannii | reverse complement strand
CCAACAAGGCCATAATGTCAAAATCATACTGTTTTTACATTAAATGCTAAGTAAAATCCCTAATCAAGCAAAAGGTGAGATGTCAATCTCCTCTGAGGGAGATGTTAGCCCTTTCTAGGGCCAATGCAACATCCATAAGTAAAACGTTAGCCCTCCTTGGGCTCTTCCAAATTGCCACACATGCCAACCACCCTGTCCATTTTCCCTATGCTCATGATGATGTCATAAGCCTCCTGGTGATGTCCTGGGTCATTTGGAGCCAACGTTTCACTGTAAGTGGGTCAATCCCCCTAGGTCCAGCTCAGCCAAAGTGCCCTTGATGGAACATCTTCTTCTTCTCTGGTGCAAAGGCCCTAATCCATATCCATCCTATCTCTGTCCCCTGATGGGGTCTCAACATCCACCTGGTGGGCTCTTTATCCCCATGGAGGTCCAAACTAGTCATCTCCACATGTGTATCAGTCCAAATGGTACCTGTCCATCGGGCATGGTTTTGCACATCAAAATCTACGCCCTCCATGAGCTCATCAATCACAGGGATCATAGAAATGTCAATCAAATATCATCATCAATATTATTAAACATATGCATAAAAACCCCTAATACATCAGTCAATAGCTCAAAGACATTACAAAAACCTGCAATACAAGATTGGAGAAAAGGACAAGGTGTCCTATTGGGCTAGTGTCCACAAGAAAAGGGAAGTTTCTAGGAAGATCTCATCCAAGCCATGTAAGTGAGGTGATGTGGCTAGGGGATGTCCAAACATGTGGGTGCAGTGAGGGCCAAGGATGTATAAGTGTTACCTGTGGGTGCCTTTGTAGAAGGCGAGTTGTACCTGTCATGGATGTATTTTTTCCAAGCCCATTCTTGCCTTTATTCTTTTTCTTGCTTTATTCTTCTATTTGTTTTTCTTCTTCTTTTTATTTTATTCAAGAACTAACCAGGGGACACTGCCTTGGCATGGTGACCAGAGCTAACAACGTTACCCACAAGTACTTTCACAGACATGAGAAGGCTGGCTCATGATGAGACCCCCTTTCCCTTGGCCATGCAACCAAAGGCCACTGCCCTGGCATGGTAACCAGATGGTGGCAATGTCATACTATTAGGTACCCATGGACCTAATAGGCTGGCTCGTGATGAGACCCCCTATCCTCTAACTAGGTCTTATTTTGTTATTTTTCAGGTACCTCTTGTTTCTTGTTGAGAGGATTTTTACTGCCTTCTCGAGGATCCCTGGGTAAAACATCTCGAGGTTTTATTTCTAGGATTTTGTCTTTTACCAACTTCTTTTATCTTCTAGGCCATTAGCCCCTTCTTCCCATGAGATAAGGTGCAATCCTGCAAACAGGTGAACCCAATGCCCGAACAAGGGGAATGGGATAAATGAATGGGAGATAAGATGAAACAGTGATGCTATGATGGGACCGGACGATGGCTTTTCAAAAATCCCCCCAGTGGGAAACCAATACCTATGGGCACAGGCTTGCTAGGGCACCCTGTCAATTTCCCCAAGCATGGTCAAGTGGGTTAATGTAAGATCCAAGCAATTTTTAGAGATAAAAGGAATCAGATGCATATATTTAAAGGTTTCAATGATCAAAAGTGACACATACCATGATACCTAGAACAATTTTCTCATGGAGCAAGAACCTCTTCTGATACAGGATCAAGCCGACGGTGATGGATCTTGGTGTTGCTAACAAGACAAAAGATGATGAATGAAGAAAAGGCAGGTCCTCCAAGGCCATGCTCAAGTCAATCCTGCTCTCGATACTCCATGTCTAGGACCTGTGGGCCTTGAGACATGATCTCCTAGTTATCCCTAAAAAATGGGGATAACATCTGGCTCCAACTCATAGACATGTGCTCACCATAGAGCGCATGAGAACCTCAACATCTCTGGAATAACCTGCAGACCTTCTCAATCTCGATAGAAGTTTTAGTAACAAAATTGGGGTGGTAATGCCACCCAACATACATATACACATATATAAGGACTGAAAGAAAACAATCAATGATGCAAATGTGAAAGAAAACTAACATGAAATGAAAATGGTATAATACATGAATACAAAATGCCTACTTACCTATACTTACCTGTGAAGTCATGTCCCCCCACCTTGGTGGGGTTTGAGGAGGTTCCCGCTGATAGGTAATGGGTGCCTTCTTCCCTCCAAAGTGGATAGGTAATATGAGTCGTCAACTGATTCCATTCCAACTTTGTAGGGTCTGAGCCATGACTGAGTGCTCCCTTTTACATTAGTTGGATCTCCTTTCTGGGTACCCACATCCATACCATGTCTCCTTCCTTGTACTTTCTGAATTTGTATTTGGTCATTCCTTGGACAATCCTGGTGTATTGTGATGAGTGAGGAGGGTGGGCTTCTGCTGTAAACACTTCGTATTGGGATGGGTGGATTTGTACGTCATCTTCATGTTTCTTCAATATCTTCACCGTCCCAATCTCTTTGTTCTTGAATTCATCTAGGAGTTGTTGGTATTCTTCTTTCTTGGTCCATTTGATCTGATCAAAGTCTTCTTCCATTGCAAAGGGAATATATTCTGGAGAATACTTTTGAAGAGTTTGTATCGTCTTGTTTTGTGCTTTGTCATTATTGACGGTGTGATTAATATCTTGCACATGGTCTCTGGTTACTGGCATATTGAGGAGACAACCTATCGTTCCATTCTTCAAAGGAAATTGCAGGAATGTGAGGTCCATATCAAGGGTGCCACCCAACATTGTAACAAATTTCCTAGATAACAACATTCCCCACACATCTGGGACATCAACTACCATGATGTCAATGTGGACTATCTTCTCTGGGTACTCCTTTAAGCAAACCTCCACATTCTCAACCACCCCATGTGTGGGTATGGCTTTATATTCGGAGCCACATACATTTCTATAAGGCCGTGTGACTTTCAAACCCACTTGTCGCATGACTTTAAGTGACATCATGTTGGGACCAAGACTCGTATCTAACATGCAATTATTGAGGTTCTTTCCGTTCATTGCCAATGTCATGAAGAAAGGAGGGTTCTCACCATATTGGACCCTGAAGTGATCAACTTACAACATAATAGGGGGGTCCATGGGTTCATATGATCCCAGAAAGAAAGTGTCAAAGCGTTCCTTGATGGATGGGATCTTGATTTCTTCTCTTAGGGGGACGTTTACATGCATTTTTGATAATGCCCCTTTGAAGTCAAAGTTTAGGTCAACCTTACCAGCCTTCGATGTCTTGGGAAGAAGTATTTCTAGGGCTGGGGGATTTGCCTGATCAAAAACAAGTTGTTTCAAATTGTTTCTTCTATACACCTGAAATTATTGTTTCTTTAGCTTCTCTCGTGATTGTTGGTCTAGGTTGTTTATTACCGCCATCCTTTCTGATCTGGCTGCTTCTCTCACGGATTCCTGATGTTCTGCATCGGTGATATTTATTTGAGGAAACTCCATGAAAAAATCCATGTTTTTGACTTGTTGATGGCCATTATTGTAAGAACACTCATGTTCCCAATGTGCTTCGCTGCATTCTAGGCACCAGGGATTTTCATCAACAATGTTTGTAGGAGCCAAGGTGTTTGGAACTTCATGCTCATTCTTTGGTTTATAAAACTAGCCTTCGTTCTGGAATTTCCCTTTGTACGGGACCCTGGGTGCTTGGGTCTGAGATCTTTCCAATTTGAAAATCCTACTCATCATTTCCTCTTGATTTTTTATGATACCATCCATAGAGGCTTATATCTTGGCGATACTGGTACATAGATATGAAGTAGGCTCAACATTGTGAACTATTTGTTGTTCGACCCAATAGATGAGATCCACATTATATAATTGGAGAAAGAGTTGATCTCTATCGATCCTCATTATTTTGACAAGATGGAGGACTATTGGAGTGTGTCAAAGAACTCTAGTTGAAATTAGGTGAATGTGGAAAGATATACAAGAAGAAATATATACAACTCATTGAGTCGGTCCTGATGAACTTGAGAACACCATTTGACGTTTTTGTGTTGAATTTCCACACCAACTAGAAAGTAAAAAAGGAATATGGTAAGGATTACACCTTTGAATATTTCCGTGGCCTTTTGATTACTGATCAACACAAACTGCTTGAAGAAGAAAAGATTGGTGGTAAACACCAGGCCTACTTTCTCAAGGGAAAGTGTTGACACACTTACTTATACTGAGAGGGGGGGGAGGTGAATCAATATAAGACTACTTTTACTTTTCTTTTGATATTTATCAATGTGTTACTTTACCATCTATAAATGCTAATGATAAATACATAATCATGTGATCCATAGTACATAGTTATTTAACATGGAAACCCAAATGGGATAAAACCACCAAACAATTTTCTTATGAAATCATGTAGGCACCAACCTACTGTTACAATGTTTGAAGAAACAAACTTGTAGGAGACACCAATCCCCTTAGCCAAGCACGAACTCAGCATTGCATGTAGGCACTGACCTACAACTGTAATATTTGTAGGAACCAACCTACAGGAGACACCAATCCCCTTAGCTGAGCATTGACTCAACAATATGTAGGCACCAACCTGCTAGAGACACAAATATCCTCAATTTGTTAATAATGTTAAATCTTCTCTTTCCCTCAACCCTTCACTTACATAAAGCTATTGCTTTATCTCCGCTGTCACAACACATTCCTTCAGTTCACAATCTACTTGATTTCAGAAGCTCTTTAGACCTTTCACCTCCTATCCACCCTTAGATGATCACATTATTTTCCTTTCATTATTTGGCATTATTGAACCTCATAGCCTCAAAGCTTCTCTTCCACACTTAGCCTTTTTCACACACCCAAAAAATATTTGAGAAATCATATTTATATAGTCCATGCTTCCATGGATTTGTCAACATACAAAATATCTCCATGGGGTTGGCTCCAAATCTCCTAAAAAAGGGGCTATGGAACTCCTTAGAAATCGACATAGACCCACTTTGGTTTCGTGTGTGGTATGATCAGAGGCCACAATATAGACTTCAACACTCAAAAACCACTCGATCAGTCCTCGATATAATATCAATTGTATATTTTCTCACTACCCTCCAAAACAAACAATATATCCTCAACGCTCAACAACAATCGAATCATCTTCTTAATTAAATATCAACCATTGATCTCATTCACCGACCATTAGCACATGCAACATAGCATCAATGCTCAACGACCGTTCAATCATTCCTTTGGATTAATATTGACCATTGGTCACACCATGCAACCACAATGCACAATCGTCGTTCGATTAGTCTCCTTATTCAAATATCATCCATTGATCTCATTCATCGTCCATTAGCACATGCAACATATCTTCAATGCTCAACGACCATTCGATCATTTCTTTGGATTTAAGATTGACCATTGGTCACACCATGCAACCACAACACATAGCTTCCATCTGATTAGTCCTTGGATTAAATGTCAATCGTAGATCTGCTATCACTGGCCACTGGAATGCTTGACACGACCCTCTCACTCAACAACTGTCCGATCTGAACTCTATTTCAATATCACCCGTTGATCTGCCAGATTTATGGTTTACTTCATCATTTATTCTATACATACTTCTGTGGCCTCCAAAATACACCTTCGTGTTTGAACGCACTTATTTTGCACCTATACTTAGAAAATTTTCAATCATTTCACCGTGGGTCTAAGGAATTTGTGTTCAAACTTCCGCGACCTCCAAAATACACCTTCGCGTTCCACCGCACTCATTTTTCACCCATACTTAGAGACCTTTCCAAGCATTTCATCGTGGGTCTAAGGCATTTTCCTGATTCACTTGTCTATATCTTTGACCCCATCCATCTGACTGATTCCTCACACTTAGAAAATTTTCGAAGTCTCATCGCAGGTAGCAAGACATTATGATACTTCTCCTCCATGCTTCATTAACTCTATGATGTATTGATACTTGGTCAATTTTTGAGATCTCACTGTGGGTTTGTGGGTTCACGCTCATTTCATTATTTCTTCACATACTCCCAAATTTAATTGTTCTGATCCATTGTGCCAATGTTGCAGATGAGGTCGCTTCCGAGAGAACTTTTTCTACATGTATACTGGATGACATGGCATCAATATCTGTCCTGACACATGGCGCTATACATGGAATTTTCAAATTTTCTTGTAATGGAATCGACGTGGTACTGATGTGGAATCCCTTTGATGTGGAACTCATATTACTGGACATGTGGTGCTAATGTGGCATTTGAGCTTGATCACTTGGTATCGGGCCCCAATCCTTTGATCTTAACCATTTATCTCCAGGGATAAATGGTCAAGATTTATCTAGTCCCGAGTCTGTATTTTTCCACGACAAAAATTAATGCTTTGCATAGGGTTTTGTAGCTCTTACACTCACATTCAAACTTTCTTACCTCTTGTTTTCATTATAAACCCTTTTTAGTTGTTTTTTCTAATGAATGCGAGATATATCAATTTCGTCAATTCTTCGATCGAACTATTGAGATATTACATTGCCGAGCTTAGTCGGTGCATGCCTAAGATTACTCTTTGCCCTCAGACTTAAACTTCGACTCCTCCATTGCTGCAACAATATTTTTCCAACTTTTTGTCACTCAACTTCTTGTTATTCTTATGCAACCCCAAATCTATTTCATGCACAGTCACTTCACCTTCAGGGTAAACAAAGAAATCTTGCAAAAAATCAACAACACATAGTCATCTTCCCACACAGAGGCTCATCAACGCACATGGGCATCCTTTTTTTGGTTTGATTCACAAAATGAGACACCTCCTTGGTCCACTTATTTATCATCAATGACAACTAAACATACATAAGCTTATCAATTCATAGAGACATTCCTAGTCTCTCCTTATCATTAACAAAAATCAGTCTTCCCTTGCTTGTGATATCAATGAAATCCATGATTTTAATAGTCATGTCTACCTTTGACATCAATGACAACACAATTTCCAATAGAAAGAGCAATATGGATCCCTGGGATATAGTACGGTTTAATGCCTCTACAAAGAAACCTACATACCACAACTATAAACTTAAAGGGTAGAAAAATGCATCTCATGGAAGTTGAAATAAGAAGACATATCAATACTATGGAAATATTGTACATGTAGATAATTTTTTCTATAAGAAGCGATGCAATTTAGAGGAGAAAGTTAAATTCATTGAAGGATACGTGTCCACTGTACACTGACCCGCTGATGATTTCACCTTCCAAGTCAGAACTTCTCATGCCTTGCTGTCTTATTCCATGCATAATGAATGGGTAGTTGAATCTGGGTGCACTCATCACATGGATAAGGATTCCTCCTTGTTCGTGTGGTTGGATGAAGCTAAGGAGAGGAAAATCTATGTTCTAATGATTTTTTTTTGGATGTTGTTGGTCAAGGTGATCTTACCTGTTGACATGGGAATATTCTCGACATCTATCATGTGCCAAATATTAGTGCCAATATGTTGTCTATTTCTTAGTTAACACATACATGTAATATTGTGTAATTTTGGCTAGATCGGTTCTATTTTCGTGATTTGAAGAAAGGTAAGTCAGTTTTCACCAGTAGGATTCTTGACCCAACAGATAGTTTGTAAAAATTCCATGACATAACTCGACCTGACACTGAACTGAATGAAATTGTTGCTCACACTAATGAGAGAAGTCTAATTTGGCATGAGTGACTTAGACACATAAACTTCCAAAGTCTGCATGCACTGGAAACTCAGAACATGGTTGCTAGTTTATCGAAGGTGTTTCCCCCTCAAAGAGTTTGTAAGGGTTGTGTGCTTGGGAATCATCATCAGGCACCATTCGAATTTGGTAAATCATGGTGAGCACATAACCTACTGTTTCTAGTTCACAATGATGTCTGCTACATCAATTTGTCTTCACTGGTAGGTGCAAGGTATATTTTGACTTTCATTGATAATTTTTATTGCTTTACATGGGTTTACTTCCTGAACAATAAGAACCTTGTTTTTAAAAAGTTCAAGGAGTTTAGAGACTTTGATGAAAAGTAATGTGGCCGACCCATCAAGTGCTTAAGATCAAACAATGGTTATGAGTATGTAAATCAACCTTTTGAAGAATACCTGGTTCGATTTTGTATTGACTGGTAGTGGTTGGTTCCTCACACACGTCAACATAATGGCATAACAGAACACAAGAATTTGACATTAGTAAAAATGGACAGATGTCTTTTGTAGGCTAAATATTTTCCTCCTTGATTTTGGGCTAAAGCGATGTATTGTACAAAATATCTGCTCAATTGTATCTCTCCTCGAGCTGTTCCTTCCATGACTCCAGTTGAATGATGTTGTGGAAATAAGCCTTTAGTCAACCACCTCTATGTGTTTGGATGTGTTTCCTGGGCTCACATTTTCGATGATTGTCGAAATAAGTTGGATGAAAAGAGTCATTCTTGTATCACGATGGTCTAATTTGAAGATTCAAAATCCTATCGACCGTTTGATCCTGTCAAATGACAAATAATTATTAGATGAAATGTACGATTTGATGAGAAGTATTTTGGCATTAAGATGTTGAATGAATCCTCTAGATTACTGCAGGATGATCCCTTTCATGTTGTCTCTAACACCGATTATCCTATTCCATACTTCATTCCTTCGACTCAACAATCGAACCTTGTTCTTATATTGACTAGACCGTCGACCTCTGAGTCGACTAGTCCGTTGTCCTCTGTTTTGACTAGTCCACCGAATGAAGAACCTCAAACTTCTGATCGACCTGCTGAAGTAAAAATTAGTTCACTTGTTTCTTGTCTACCCATATGGGCATCTAAGACAATTTAAGTTGCTAGATATGATTCCAAGGATGCTTCCCCTAAACGACAAAATCGAAGCCAAAAGCAACATGCCAATGTTTCCTTGATCTCTCGTGTACTTGAAACTTATGATCCTGTTTCCTACTCAGATGTTGAAGGACAAACTGGATGGTAGTAGGCCATGCAAGAATAAATTTATTCTTTGTCAAGGAATCACACTTGGGACTTAGTTCCCCGACCACAAGGAATGAACATTGTGAAGTGTTGATGGGTCTACCGTAACAAATTTACCTCTAAAGGTGTTGTTGAGAAACATAAATCATGCCTAGTTGCAAAGGGATTATCTCAACAAGAAGGCATTGAATACACTGATACCTTTTCCCCTGTCACAAACAAGAACTATGTTCGACTGATTCTTTACCTTACTTCTAATTTTGGATGGTAAATTCTTCAAATGGATGTGAAGAGCACCTTTCTTCATGGAGACCTATCTGAAGAATTTTTCATGGAACAACCACCTTGTTTTGTGACAAATTCTAACTTGGTTTGTCGACTCAAGAAGTCACTTTATGGTTTGAAGCAAGATCCTTGATCTTGGTATGCTAATATTGACAATTTCTTTCTTCGACTTGGTTTCAAACATTGTGAATTTGATCACAACTTGTATGTGCTCCATACCAATGGAGACACCTTGATTTTCACTTTATATGTAGATGAATTACTCATTACTGAAAACAATATTTATCTCACCCTTAGATTGAAGAAACAACTTGCTCGCTCCTTTGACATGGCAAATATTGGTACTCTGCATTATTTTTTGGGTCTTCGAGTATTACCAATATGTGATGGATTTTTCATTTCTCAGTCTAAATATGTGATGGATATGTTGACTTGTTTTAAAATGGCCAATTGCAAGCCTTGTGCTACTCATTTTCATTTCGGAGTAAATATTACCAAAATGTGTTAAACACCCATAACCGATTGACAACTGGTTGGAAATATTATTATCTTACTCATAGTCGACCTAACATTTCCTTTGTTGTTAGTGTGGTTTCTCGGTTTATACAAGACCCTAAAGAAAGTCACCATAAAGAAGTCAAATGAATTTTATGCTATCTCAAGGGTACCACTCATTTTGGTATCAAGTATTGTCAAAGTTCAGATTCACTGGTTAGCTTCATTGAATTCATCTAGGATGATGATAATGATGATTCAAAGTCCACTTATGGCTATGTGCTTCAATATAGCATTGGTCTATTGGTGTGGTAGTGCAAGAACCAAAATGTAGTCTCTTTGTTGACTATAGAAGTAGAATATTGTGGTACCCTTCAAGAAGGTACTAAATAAGTATGGATTTGCCAACTTTTAGGTGAAATTGACTTTCCTATTCAGACCTCGACTACTATCTACTATGATAACCAGAGTGCTATACAAGTTGCTAATAATATTGTCTCCCATAGTAAGATGAAGCGTGTTGAGATCCATGCTCACTATATGAGACATATGGTTCATGAGAATGTTGTCTCTCTTGAGTATTGTAGAACAGATGATCAGGTTGTTGATTTCTTCACCAAACCTTTAGATAAATCCATATTTATCAAGATACACACGATGCTTGGTGTTAGCGATATTTCTTGTAGCGATGGGTTAGGATGCAAAGGAGTGGGTTAAAAACCCACTTACCCTAAGTACCGGATTCAAAATGCGCATGTGGTAAGCGACAAGCAAATCTGGACGGCAGGCATCTACACGCCCAGATCAACAACATACATGGAATTTCGGAGCCCCCTTACCTTTCTATCTTTAAGCGGAGGGGGGGGGTCCGGAATCAGGGGCACATCTCTCCGACGACTGCGATTGGAGTGCCCAGATCAATGGCACGCAAGGTGATTCCGGATCCCCCCTGCCTTTCTACCTTTAAGCGGAGGGGGGGGTCCGGAATCTAGGATGCATCTCTCCAATGGCTAAGATCATGGTGCCCGGATCAATGACGCATAGGCAATCTAGACATCCTCTGTCTTTCTGCGTTTAAGCAACATGGGACCCCCTTTCTTTTCGTGTCATCTTGCCACCTGTTCTCCACTTGACCATGCGATGAGGCTTGCTCCCTTTAGCCTCCTCCTCGTTCTCCGACATCCATCCATCTCCCCTCTTCTGGTCCGTGTGGTCCCTTCCCTATCTCATCTCCTGTCCCCTCCACTTGTTTCCTTTCACCATATGTCTTCCCCTGTAATCCCTCTCACACCTTATCACTTCTTATCACACCCTCATAGTTCTGATGCCACCACTCCCGTTATGCACCCCATCCGTGGCGCTGGCCTCTACGACCATCCATCAGGGCGTTTAGCTAATCCAAGTGGCAGCGTGAAGGGTCTTCCACGTCGCAGAATTGCTGAGTTGGCCGGGCCATCCTCAATCCCAATGAAGCAGTTATTGAAGTAGTTGGTGGTGGTTGGACAATCGCCTCCACCATAATGGGAAAGTCTGGCAATGAGTTAAAGGCATGTCGATTCGCCCACGGAATTGTCAGAGGTTCGATTACATCTGCCATAGGTGCACGATCATTCAGAGACTGCAGATGCAGATTGTCAGAAGCCATGCAGACGCAAAGTTTTTAATGCAATGTCTCGATTTTGTTACTGTTGTTGTTTTGAGTATATGTAGGCGTTTTCGCCATTTTTGTATCTATCAATGGTAGAGCAAAGCTCCCGACTGTAAATTTTTAACAACCACTCTGGTTTTCTGGTTGTGTGTCTGTATCTGAGATTTCTTGGTTTATGAAAAACATTTTACTTACTCCGTCTATGTTTTCGTCTCATACCAGAGAGTTCATGATCGAATGATTCACATGAATTGTTACAGTTATGTTATGATAAAGGATTTGTCGTTGCATTATTGTATTCCCTGGTCTTCTGTGTTTGAATATAAGAGGGTCTTGTGTTTGGGCACTTTCTTTTCCAGTCTGTTAGAAACTTGATGTTTATGACAGACTCTCGCACTCTTCTCATACAAGTCTTCCCCCCTACTCACCCTTATTACAACTCACAGTTTGAAGTTTATCTAAGACCTCACTTGCCCATTCATGCCTAGCCTAGTTTCAGAGTTGAGACAATATTTTTCTAAGTTTACTTCCATCTGATCATCCCTTTATAAACAAATCGTGACATAAAATGATGGGCATCGGGCTCTGCTCCTGATGCAATCCAGGGGTGACTTCTGATGCTAACATTTCTGGTGCCGTTACCGGGGACGAAGTCAAATTTTTTCCCCGGGTTTGAACGACAATGATCAACTGATTTTGAAGGTGCATCAGATATCAGAACTATTGAGATTTCTACTGTGCACCTGGCGACTCCATTGTGATGAATCCACTAGAGAGAACCCACTATTCTAATTGTGGCTTCCAGAGGCAGACATACGTGGTCACATCCACGACTGCCCTTAGCTACACCTGTAACTGATCCAGAGGTGGTTCTTAGAAAAGGAAAGGCCCCTGAAGAAGAAGCTTCTACTGCCGAAACAGGTAATCCGCCATCTCCTTTTGTAAGAACTCCTTTTCCTCCTCTTCAGTTTCTTGATAGACCTCCTTCAGAGGTTTCCCGTTTCCTGAATTTTGGGAGTGTTCCTGCTGAGTTTTCCCCTCCTGGTCTAGAATTGGAGGGAGAAATCCTTGTCACTCCCCTCTCCTCTGAAGCTGTTCCTTGGCGTAGACCAGGGACTATAGACTATTTCCCCACTCCTGCACAAAGAGGAGCACCTGCTGAATTGAGTTCGTTAGCCTTCTCCTTAAATCCTCTCTTGTTTCCCACTCCACTTTGAGACTCATTCCCAGTAGCCCCTTCTCGAACTCCTTCTCCTCCCAGTTCTCCTCCACCTAATATTCTTATGGCTGGTGATAATCCCCCTATGACTAGGATGGACGCTATTATAGCCGCTAGGTATGCTCCCCTTGTGTTACCTCAGCCCCTCAATGCCCTCCCGGCAGATGGTTACCTCAAGAAACTACCCAAGTTCACGGGTGAGGGGGATGTAACTGCAGATGAGCACCTATAATCCTTTTACAGTTTCACAGATGATAATGTCATCATGGATGCAGACGTATGGATGAGGATTTTTGTCCATAGCCTCTAAGGCGAGGCTAGAAAATGGTTCAAGGCCCTGCCTCCCGGATCTATTGATGGGATCGAAGCCTTAGACAATGCCTTTTTGAGACAATGGGGAGATAAAAAGGATTTCATGTATTATATGACAAAGTTTGGATCTTTGAAGAGAAAAGAAGGAGAGTCCGTCTCTGACTTTTCCAAGAGATTCAATAAAATGTATAATAAAATTTCCTCTGAGATAAATCCCTCAGAAGCCTCGGCTAAGATCACTTATGCTAGCGCTTTTGATCCTGATTTTTGCCTACTGTTGAGGGAGAGAAGAGACACTACCCTGTCCCACATGCAAGATGCAGCCGTGGAAGTAGAATATAACATATTGGCTGTTGACCGACTCAGAAACGCTGCTGATAGAAACATATCTAAGAAAAGGCCCGAAGCCTCTCCATCCAGTTCCTCTCCCATGCCCCATCAGACAGATGAGACAGCCAGAGTACTAAAATCACTTTCTGCCAGGATGGAGAGGTGGGAGTTAGAAGGGAAACCCATGTATAGAAATCCACAGAATGCTGATAATAGAGGTTTCAAGAGACCTAATAACAATGGACCATAGGCCTTCCCAAGAGAACAAAGGGAAAAAGATAGAGAGGATCAAAGGATTCAACCCCCTCTCCAAAATAACCTGGTTACTCACGAGGAAGGAGAGGAGATAGACAAATTCGACCCTGAAATTCATTGTGTTGAGGAAGCCCCTCCTTTTCCCCATTTGACTCAGTCTGCATACGAAAAATCCCTGATCAACATTCAAATCCATGAGTTAGGAAAGGGAGAGAGGGCCGACCACACTTCTAACAGATATAATCTCAGGTTAATAAAGAAAGAAGGAGACTTTGACATCCAAGACCAACCCCTCATAGCAGATAGGCCTACTAAAGCTGCAGCAACCACGACTAAAGAAAAGAGAGCTCAGAGTGCTTTGCCAGCAGCCAAAGAACCTGTCGCTGAGGTAAGGGAAGCTCCTAAGCCTGTTTCCTCTTTCAATTTTGAGCATGAAATTCAAAAGATTAGGATTCCCATCCCCATCTATGAGCTAGTAAAAAATGAAGACTTTAAAAGGTCCCTCTATAGGCTGCTATGATCCGAGTCCCTTCAGCCTCCCTCTGACTCAGTGAACCTTCAGGATGAGAAGCCAGCCGTCATCCTAGGTCCCATGGTAGAAGACAGAGATGATTCATCCCCTCCCTTCTACACCTCCCTGAACATACATGATAAAGTGTTGCATAA
>ML826371.1:14216-46206 GCA_009831015.1 Picea engelmannii | reverse complement strand
GACTAAATGACTTATGACATAGTTAAAATATTTGGGAATATAATCAAACTCTGGTAAAAAGGGGAATACAATTTAAAAGGTTGGATAAAATGCACATGTGTGCATGAAATTAATAAAATGGATATTAAAAAAATAAAAGAAATAATAATATGAGAGAATATGAGTACACATGGAATATAATCTTGAGTTAACCTACCACTAGTCTAACTAGAAGAAGACTCCTAATAGAACTCTAACTAAGATTTAGTTAGGAGACACTCATTAAATGAGAAATTTGGGAACAAAGGGACAACTAAGAGCGAAAATATGAACACATTGGGGAATGTTGGGGAAATCATATTTTTAAATAAAATAAAAGGGTAATTACTTGTGCAACTTAGGGAGAGTGTGACAAGTGTGTGGGTGAATAATCCTAATTAAATTAAATTAAAAAGTTAATTACTTGTGCGTGAGGACATATGTCAAGGGGGGAAATTCTATAAAACAAATTGTGTAGAAGGGAAATGGATCTCACTTATTCTTGGTAATGTTATGCTGCCAAAATTTTGTGGACTGTGTTTTACTTGTGAGAGTTGGGATACCAAGCTTGTAGAAGGAGTGGAAGCTCTTCCTTGCGATGCAAGCCTTGAAGCTATTGTTTGTTGGTTTCTTGTGTGTGCCCCTTTGCGACTCGAGGAGCTAAGTTTTATGACCCAAGGGGGGCATATATATGGCTAAATGTATATGATATGACCCCAAGGGGGGGCATATATGGGCCTAAATGTACATGTAATGTGTAAATACATATGTAATAGGGTCGGCCTAGTGATACATATTTTGAGTATTTGGATCATAATACTAAAAAATGTTATGATCCAAATACTCAAAATATCATAAAATTACATAAGTACACACCATGTACAAAATGTCAACGTGGAGCACAACTCCAGTATAGATAAGTTACACAATAACTCCTTAAATAATAGGGGAACCCCCTACAAATACCCAAATATCTTTTATACTTCACAATTCACCTATCAATAATGAATACATGATCTCTTATATATAGCTATTCAAACTTGCACATGAGGCCCCTTTATCACTAGGCCGACCCTATTACATATGTATTGACACATTACATGTACAATTAGGCCCATATATGCCCCCCTTGGGGTCATATCATATACATTTAGCCATATATATACCACCCTTGGGTCATAACACTAAGGGGGAAGAAGAGTACCCCTAACATTGACTGAGAGGTACCGGTGAAGTCTCGGTGATTAGCAAATGAGAGTAAAAAAGGAGTGCAACATGTTGAAGGACATCCTCAATTCATGTCTTCAACAATTCCGATATTTTATTTCTGAAGTTTATTTTGCGTCGAGAGTAAATTTGTGTATTAGAATGTTAATATCGTTGTAGAATCATATAGCTACTTCTGTAAACAAAAATGGTTATGAACGCTACCAAATTTATTTGCAGCCGAAAATTTCGAATTCCCTCCATTCGTTGTAAATTGCATTCATTGACCTTGACTCTGATATTAAAATATTTCGCTGTTAATTAATCGTGATTTTAAATTCTTAGATCTTCGTATTTTTTTATAAATCTATTGTCAATTCAGAAATTTCGAATTAGTGCAGTCACTGGTAAAATTTGTTACACCATATGGAGATTCGATTTTAATAAAATCGTTGCAATTGTCGTTGTGCTTTGGAAACTAAAATTTTTATGTTCCTTGTCAAGTTGAATGCCTTTCAAATATTTAAAAATTAGTTGGTATTGTAATCTTTACACATTCGAATTTGGAACTTGTCGTTCATTTTTATTTAAATTACAGTTCGAATTTAAATTGGCATGATCGCTGAATGAGTTTGCAACCTTGAACTTAGAAATATATTGATTGTAGTCAAATAAATTTACTTACCTCGCAATAAAAATTTCGTATGGTCGCTATCAAATGAGTGGAATCTCTTGAATTATGAAGTTTTATAGTCACTATTAAGTTATTGCATTCTAGAATTATAGAAAATTGTAGAGTCGCTACAAAATTTTATCCAAAGTTAAATTATATTGGGTTGCTGTATAATTAATGCAAATCCTAAATCATATTGTGATGGACGCCATGAGCTCTGGGAATATATTTTTGTTTGGTCGCTGGTCTATGAGTAAGGTCGAAATTATATTTCGTATAATCTTTGTGAAATCTAATAAAAATCTGGAAATCAATGTCAGGGTGACGCCATAACTCAGATCTGCTATTAAAAAATGTAGTCCGTGTGGTCACTGCCTATAATTTCAGTCTGGAAATTTCAATTGATAGGATCACTGTTAATTAAATTGCAAAAATTATGAATTTGAATTTCGTCACGTTCACAACTTTTTAGTTTTCAAACTTTTAATTAAAACTTCAGTGAAGCTGCAACATTAATTTGCATATCCTTAGATATTATCCTTCTCGTTGACACCATATCATTACAGGAGGAAGTTAGTTCAGAATAAAAACAACTTAGCAAATGATCACTGTTGAATGAAATCGTTACCTTTATCTAATGAGTGAGTCCTGAATTTCATAATAAATGTAAAAGTCGACTTAAGTTTCTCTGGAGGAAGTTGAAATATTTAAATAGAATACCGACTACATTAAGTTTATATTAATCTTATTTAGTTAGAATTCAAGTCGTTGCTCTTTAAACACAAAATTTTCTTCTACGAGATCAATTGTTAGTGCAACACGTCTTGGTAGGTAGAAACAATCTCAATCCGAATTTAGTATTTTAGTAAGGATATAATTAGCACAGCTATATAATTGTGGCTGATCAACGCCAAAAGGCTGATAAGATGAAAAGAATCCTTAAAAGAATATATTAAATTTTATTATTGATTAACAAATAAATGGTTGAGCTTCATTTATCTGGTGTTAATATTTTAATTTTTGTTAATCACTTACTTGGCAATCAGTTAGCTATCAAAGTAATTTTTAAATATGATTAGGTAAATGTAAAAAAGTAAACACATAAACGGATGTCTTTATAATAGCTAGGATGTTAATGATTGAAATGACAGCCATTTATTTTGTGTGACTACTAAGAATATTCCAGCCATATTTAATCCTGTCCATAGAAAACTTATTAAGCACTAAACCCCTATTAAATCTGCCCATTATCAATAGGTGTACGCCTTTCGGCCTAACAAGAGTCTCTTTCCTCTAGATAAGGATTCGTTGTAGTCGAAAATTTCAATAATCACTCAATGATAACTAGATATCAAGCCTTGAGTAGATGCTAGATCCGATTTTGATAGAGGAGGTTGATGCCTTAGCCAACACAGTTGGAAGTAAATTAACTTGTTAGAACACAAACTTATTTTAATGTTAAGCCAACGAAAAACTCGTATTATAATGATAGTTACCAATTGGCTTGTTAATGGTAAAATTTTGCTATTTACTATTCCTTGAACCACCCGTGTATATATTTTCTTAATCCTCCATTTTTAATTTGAACATTTTAAATATTCTAATATTATGAGGATACACCTTATCCTCTTTTGGTTAATAATTTTAGAATCCAATTTAGATTACGACTATTGAAGTAAACATGTAGTCGATTAAAAGAGTTTAGTTTTTACTATTACAACAAAATTTTCATTAATTATCAGTTTCTAAGATAACACATATCATTTAAATAATTGTTTTTGAGTTCTTGATATAGGAACTTAATAACCTTAGAGGTTTGGAAATAAGTTGCAACAACTTGAGATTTGTAATAAAGTTTTTATTAATAGTAATAATAATAATTGTAATTCCTTGTAAAATGCGTTGACAATGAAAAACAATAATTATATTCTACAATTATGTAAGCAATATTGAAGGAAGAATTACAAGGTTTATGAAACCCTAAAATCTAGATATATATAATGGATGTTGTTGATTAATGGAACCTTGGGAAAAAACATGGATGCATTTAGGTTATCTTGTGATATGGATATCATTGATATGAATAAATATGAATAAATGATTTTTTTTGTATTGAATACTTACTTGATATAATGAGCCTAGAAGTGGTTGAGTGTGAAAACCTTGATAATTATTGATTGAGTTCCTAGTAATAGATAAACTTTAACCATCTCTTGATTATATTAAATCAATTTTTTTAAGAAAAGATGATAGTAACGATTTTGACTAATAAATTGGAGTGAGATGGAACCATACTTTTGAGTAGTTTCCCATGATGTGAAATTTGTATGTAAGTGGATAATTTCGTAATAGTATATTGAGTTACAAAATGAAACTATTTGCATTATGTTTAAGTACCTTACTTTAAATTTTTATTCCCGAATCTAGATTAGAGTTGGGTATGGAATAGATACCTCCATGTTCCTCATAAAAGTTGCCAGTCCTGAGACCTTAAATGGTCAAAATAAATCAGACAAATCTTGGACTTGAGCGTTGATTATGTGTCTTGGAGGTCCTAAACTTACAGGGTAGGTTGGATGGTTAGTTATCCTTTTTGTCTTTATGAGATATGATTGATCTGTTAGTATTCCTGATGATGTAATTGTTTCTTGCCTTGTAGTGATGTAGATGAGAAGACTATTTGTAATATTGATGTATGCTATTTCCGTAGATCACTTGTTCTAACTGATGTTTCAAAATATATTTTTTTTTATTGTATCTACTAACTTTATGTATCAACAGAGAGGACATTAGGTATGGTATCAGAGTGGGTTCAACCTTGCGACATTGGACCATTACGCCTTCCACTGTGTTAACTAAATGATAAAGATGCATCACTAATTAATTTTGAAATTGTCCATACAGTTAATCATGGTTAGAGGACACATGAGAAGTAGATGACATGGTGTTGGAGGAAGAGGTGTGACACCTCCGATAATATCCATGCCCGAGGGATCTAACCCTCAGGGAGATAAGCAGACTACTGAGAAAGAGAAGGTTGTTGTGGGAGATGTGGTAGCTATGAAGAGATCCTTCCAGAGGATGTCAGAGGTGTTGATCAACCGCTTGGATGGAGATGAGGGTAGAGTGTCTGTTCCTAATGAGGGTTCACAATGCGCTCCAACCGGTAGTAGTAGCATACATATAGAACTTGAGAAGGTGAAGTTTCCCGAGTTTTTGGGTGCCAAGGATGACTTAGACACCGAGGCATGGTTGGAGAACACGACGATGTTCTTTTCACTTTGTGATTACACCTCCAATATGAAATTATGCATGGAATTTTTTCAACTGAAGGGGAGTTCTCTACTTTTGTGGAAGACACCCCTACCCCAACTAAACATGGTTGTTGAAGACATTTCATGGGAAATGTTCGAGGAATGGTTTCGGGAGAGGTATTTTTCCGAGGAATTCATTGAGTGTCATCTTAATGAGTTCAATGCCTTACGACAGGGTGGTCATAGGGTGTCGAAGTATGAGGCTAGGCTCATGGAGCTACTTAGGTATGCTCCACATCTGAACACATAGAAGTTAAAGGTTAACAAGTTTGTCTTCAGCCTTAAACTTCAACATTCACATGAACGTGAGGATCCTAATGCTTCATACGTTGCATGATGCAGTTTAAAAGGCCTTCATATCTGCAGAAGAAATGAACAGTGGGGTCAAGGAAGGACTCCTTCTAGACCGACTGGACATACGACTACAAAAGCGAAAAAACATTAGACAATAGCTAGATGAACTTCTGGGCATCGAGATACACCCAAATGACCTATGTTATTGACACCATGATGACAAAATTCTCAGTAGAGGAATCCTTACAGAGGACCACAACAACAACAACAACAACGTCATCCATAATAGCAACAACATTTTAGGCCTATTCAACAAAACAGACCAAGATCACAGACTGCTAGGCCAACAACTTATACTTTGGGGACCAGGAGCACTGGACCGAAGGCTGGATGATGGACATGTGGAGAGACACCTTACCAATGATATTTTCTGATTGAGAAGGCCAAGGTGGCCATATCATTAGGAACCACTATAGTAGGATATTTGGGAAAGGCCCACAAGATTCATGCAACGGTGAATAACCGTCAGGCTGAGCACTAATCCACTGTGCTCGAGGTTAGGTACAATCACCAATCAAAATTTTATCATCTTGATGGATCTAGGTGCTACAAAGAACTTTATTTCTAGTGCAGTGCTAAAGAAAAGGGTGAGGCAAAAGGATTAGAAGACCTTCCTGTAGTACAAGAGTTTGCAGACATATTTCCAGAAGAGTTGTCGGATTTATCGCTTGAAAGAGAGTTGGATTTTACAATAGACTTGAAACCTGGAACTAAACCTATTACAAGAACTCCCTATTGGATGTCGACATCGAAATTGCAGGAGTTGAAAATGAAATTGAAGAAGTTGTTGAATTTAGGAATTATACATCCAAGCGTATCGCCGAGGGGTGCACCAATGATTTTTGTTAGAAATAAGGATGGGTCATGGAGGCTTTGTATTGACTATCGTCAATTAAACAAAGCTACAATCAAGAACCAGTATTCGTTACCAAGGACAAATGATTTGTTTGATCAAATGAAAGAAGAAACAATGTTTTCAAATATTGATTTAAGATTATGATATCATTAATTATGGATTAAGTAGGAAGATATTCCTAAGACCAAATTTAAGACAAGATTCGAACAATATGAATTTATAGTTTTAGCTTTCGGTTTGACGAACGCCCCAGGGGTATTCATGAGTTTGATGAATGGGGTGTTTTATGAATACTTGGACAAGTTTTTTCAATTATTTATTGATGACATACTGATATATTCTTGAATGAAAGAAGAGCATGATGAACACTTGATATTGGTTCTACGATGTATAAGATAAAACAAATTGTACGGGAAGCCATCAAAATGTTCTTTTTACCAATCGAAGATTCATTACTTGGGACATATCATATATGGTGAAGGTATCCTTGTGGATCCAACGAAAGTAGAGGCCATTATGGAATGGACAACATTGACAAACGTACAAGAAGTAAGTAGCTTTATTGGTTTAGAGAGATATTATCGACGATTCGTCAAAGGTTTTTCGAAGATAGCAATTCCAATCACGGAATTGCAGAAGAAAAACAAGAAGTTCCTATGGACTTGGAAATGCGCGAAAGTATTTGAAAATATCAAGGAGTTGTTGACTATAATTTCGATGCTAAAGGTCCCCGATATGGATAAGGAATTCTTGGTATGCATAGACACATCCAAGGAAGGTTTAGGTAGAGTTTTGATGAAAGACGATTTAGTGATCGCTTACATTTCAGGGAAATTGAGAAAGCATGAAGAGAACTATGCAACACATGACTTGGAGTTATTGACAGTCGTATATGCTTGGAGAGTTTGGAGACATTATCTGATTGGATGAAAATTTGAATCAAATACAGATCACTTTGGATTGCAACATATATTTACTCAGAGTGAATTGAACGCACAATAGAGGCATTGGTCATAATTACTTAGTGAATACGACTTTGAGTTTACTTACTTTAAAGGAATGGTGAACAAAGTGGAAAATATTTTGAGTTGGAGATGATACATATCCTCGTTAATACCTCTTAAGATAAATATTCGAGAGAATATTCTAATGTCACAGATAGACAATCACTAGTACAAAGAAGTTGAGGATAATATTGGACAAAATACCATGATGGTATCGAAGTATGAATGTTATTCATTGGACATGGATGGATTGTTGAGATTAAATGACATAATTTACATACCTCCTAATGATGAATTAAGAACTTTAATCCTAAATGAAGCTCATCGAGTAGTTTAAATGGCTCATCCGGGAGTCACGAATATGAATGCAGACCTTAAGCCTTTATTCTTCTGGAAAGGAATGAAAGTGGACATAGTTAATTACCTGGAGAGATGTCTAGAATGTCAACAAGTGAAAGATACACATATACATCCAACAAGGTTGTTACAACCACACACTATTCTTGAATTGAAATGGGAGGTCATTTTGATGGATTTTATTGTTGGATTGCCACTAACGGTAAGGAGACACGATTCAATTTTTGTGGTAGTTGACACTCTAACAAGGAGTGCACACTTTATTCTAGTGCATATGATGTATCAAGCACCAGATATAGCCAAAGTCTTTGTTAGATAGATTGTGAGGTTACATGGAGTACCAAGAAATATTATATCCGATTGAGGATCTATGTTTACAAGATTATTTTGGACCAATTTCTAGGAGGCCTTGGGAATGCAACTGAACTTTAGTACATTATATCATCCATAGAGAGACAAACAAACAGAAATAACAAACCCAATTTTGGAGGATATGTTGTGTCTATATGTAATGGAGCAACAAAAGCATTGGGAAGATTTATTTCCATTGGTATAATTTGCATACAACAACAGTTACCAGAGTACAATTAAGATGACACCATTTGAGTTTCTTTACGGGCGACTGTGTCAGACATTGTTGAGTTGGGATTGACTTGAGGATAGGGTCCTGCTAGGACTGGAAGTGATCAAAGAAATGGAAGAAAAAATTCAATCGATAAGACAAAGGATTAAAGAAGGGCAGGATTGATAGAAGAGTTATGCTGATGCGCATCATGTTGACTGCATTTATGAAGTTCACGACAAATTTTTCTTGCGGGTAAAACCGTACAATAGTTCGATCAAGTTTAGAAAGGGTGCTAAACTCTCTCCTACGTTTGTGGGACCTTTCAATATTGTGGAAAAGAAGGGACCCATGGATTATCAACTAGCCTTGCCTGATTCTTTGAGGCATATGCACGATGTATTTCAAGTATCTGTTTTACGACATTATATTAGTGATCCGTCGCACATTATTGACATGAGTTCTTTGCAGTGTTGAAATATTGTAATTGCAAAGAGTATTCTATTTATTATTGATGTATTATTCATTAGATCAAAACCCCTTTTGTGGATTGATCATGTTGGGCATTGTAAATGACCAAATCCCCTTTTGCGGATTGGTTAAACCCTAATTGTAAGAAGAAAAATGAGAAGTCGGCCCCCAAAATGAATTAAGGTGGTTCTAACCACCCAGAATGAGAAGTCGACCCTGCCAGTGAAAATACACTTCGTTTTATCTCTTGCCAGATTATATAAATAAAGGAGGCTAGCGCCTCATTTGTTCACTCACTCACTTGATCATCTAGAGAGCAATTTTGGAGCTGCAGTTGGAGAAGAAGGAAGAGAGAGAGAGGTGCATTACTTGGGAGAGGACTTTCTGTAGTGTTTGGTTTATTCTCTTGGCATTGTATTGGCTATCTATATTAAGGAAGTTTTTGCTAGGTTTTCTCCCCCATGAGGGTTTCCCAGGATAAATGATGTGTCTCTTGTGATTGCGTATTTCTCAGTGATCCTATATATGCTATGGTTATCTAGTGAATTGAAAAGAGACCTAATAATAGCTTAAACTTTAACATGGTATCAAAGCTAAGCTGAAGATATCATCTTTCACAAGAAGAAGAAAAATTTCACTATTGTCGTACATGCAATTTAGGGATTTTTATTGAAGGGGAATTTCAACCCAAAAGCCATCTAGAAAAGTGCACCCTAGCTCAAGGAACTCTTTAGCACCTTCAACGCACCTTTTTAGTGGTTAGATCTCTCGAAAAGTGAAACCCTAGTTTTCACCAGTACCAGAAGTACCAGAAAACCAGAATTACTAGGAAACCAAAAGTAGCCGAAAACCAAAAGTACCAAAAAACTAGAAGTACCAAAAAACCAGAAGCACCAGTCTAGAAATATGCTGGTCAAATTTGAAGGGGAAAAATTTGGATTTTCTGAAATCTAACCACATCAGGCTACTCGCCTCATCCAAGCACACCTCCTGGTAAGTTCAAAATTCAATTTTGAGCACTTTCAATTTTTTGGTCATTTTCCTAGCTCCAGGTAAAAATGTCTGCAAGCACTAAGCTTGTTGACAAGCTATAAGGTGTGGAAAAATTCCTTGCCTAGAAGTATAGTATTGGAATCATTCTTGAAGATAATGACCTATGAAGATTCATTAAATAAGATGTACCAGAAGTCGTCGATGCTGCAACTAAAGAAAAACACCAAAAGGAAACAATTAGGGCCAAAAAAATCATTGGAGATTCTATCAAAGATCACTTGATTCCTCAAGTGTCTTCAAAGAAGAATCCAAAAGAAATGTTTGATGCCCTAACCAGATTATATGAAGGGAAGAAAATAAATCGGAAGATGAATCTAAGAACTCAACTCAAGAATACGAGGATGCAGAAAGGAGAAACAATCCATGAATATTTCTCCAGAATATCACAATTCAAAGAACAACTAGAAGCAATTGGAGATACTATAGATGAAGACAAACTCATAATGACGACCCTTAATGGTATCACAAGACCTTGGGATGCATTCATCCAAACTTTTTGTGCCAGAAAGGAGAAACTACAATTTGACAGTCTTTGGGAAGAATGTATTCAAGAAGAATCAAGAGTAGCTAACTGAGAAGCTTTGCTATCAAGAGATGAAGATCAAGCACTAGATACTCACACTAAAGGAGAAAGAAACAAGTCTTACTTACAAAAAGAAACTCATAAGGAGTCTCACCCCCAAAACAAATTCATACATAAATAATCTCAACCAAGGAGATTCCAGAAGTTCCAGAAAGGACAAAGAAGAGAAAAATATTTCTCATCCTACTAATGTTACTATTGTGACAAGATGGGACATATTGTGAAAAATTGTCCAGCTAGACAAGAAGAAAAACAAGAGGTATCATTTCCATGCAGTTGAAGATGAATAGCCACCCACAAATATGATAAAAGAACGAATTGAAGACTGTCTAAATCTCAGCCCTCTCAGGATCAATATCACCTGGTGAGGACACTTGGCTCATTGATAGTGGTTCTTCCAAGCACATGAAAGATCAAAGAGACATTCTCTCTTGCCTTTCAGAAAATAAGTTTTCTTAGAAAGTTACACTTGGAGATGATTATCAATACCCTATCAAGGGAGTAGGATAATCAAATTACAAGCTTAATTCAGGGACCCCAATGAAGATGAAGGACGTACTATATGTACCAGGTTTGAAAAAGAACTTACTCTCTATCTCAGATTTAGAAAAGAAAGGCTTAAGATTTTCCTTCATAGATGGAGAATTTCTTATGTGGGCCAAAGGAAAAACCATGGAAGAATCAATTGTTATTGGAAAAGAAGAAGGTGGCTTGTATAAGCTAAAGGGTCACTTAGAAGCAGCCATGGCCCACTCCATTGAGAATACATGTGAAATTTGGCATAGAAGATTACCCCACATCAACTACAAGGCATTACCTTATTTAAGCAAGGCAGTCACAGGTCTTCTAGAACTCAAGGTTGACCATGAAGGTGTGTGCAATGGATGTGCACAAGTAAAGAACATCAAGAATCCTTTTTCGAAGAGAGACAATAAATTAGGATGAGTCCTAAAGTTCATTCAATCAGATGTGTGTGGCCCAATGCCATCATCCTCCATCAGTGGGTATGTATACTATGTATATTTTATTGATGAGTATTCTCGTAAAACATGGGTTTACTTTTTGAAATCAAAAGATGGAATGTTTAGTAAATTGAAGGAATTCAAAGCCTTGATAGAGAATCTTTCTGAAAGAAAGATCAAGATACTCAGGTTAGATAATGGAGGAGAATACACCTCAAAATAGTTTGCAAAATTTTGCAAAGATGTTGGGATCAAGAGGGAGCTCACCACTCCCTACAATCCTCAACAAAATGGTGTAGCAGAAAGAAAGAACAGAACTATAATGGAAGCAGTGAAGACCATGATCCATGATCAAGATCTTCCAATGTGCTTATGGAAAGAAGCATAAAAAACAACAGTATATGTACAAAAGAGATTGTCCCATAGTGCACTTGGGTTCAAGACCCCAGAAGATATGTTCTCTCGAAAGAAGCCATAAGTAAGCCATCTCAAAATATTTGGCTGCCCAGTATTCGTACATATTCTAAAAGAGAAGAGAACCAAACCAGGCCCTTCAAGAAAGAAAGGAATATTTGTTGGATACTGTGAGATCTCCAAGGCCTTCAAAGTTTATATACCAGGTTACCATCATATTGAGATTAGCAAGGATGTAACCTTTGATGAAGATGCAACACTCAAGAAATCAAGAAGATTCCAACTTGAATAAGTATATGAAGAGGAACCTGTAGCTCCCAGAGTTGCAGAACCAATGAGGGAAATCATAACTTCCCATGATGAGGAGATTATAGAATACCACAACATAGTAGAATCTCAAGAACCTCCCCAGATGACAATCTCCCACAAGAGAAAGCCAGTCTGGGAAAGAGAACTTATTCAAGATGAAGAGAAGTATGGTGTCCACGAAGGAACCATGAGACAAGTGAAGAAACCTAATCCATTCTCTAGTTATATGGCTTTGGTGTGTGATCTCTTAGAGAATGAGCCTACCTACTTTGAAGAAGCCATTCAGAAGAAATAATGGGCAAATGCCATGATAGAAGAATACCAATCCATCATAAAGAACGATGTATGGGAAATAGTTCCCAGACTGAAGAGCAAGGATGTAGTATCTTCCACATGGCCTTTCAAAATAAAACATGCTTCTGATGGAAGTATTGAGAAATATAAATCAAGGTTTGTTTCTCGTGGATTTTCTCAAAAGGAAGGCATTGACTATGAAGATACTTTTTCTCCTGTAGCCAGATACACTTCAATCAGAACCATCATAGCCCTTGCAGCTAAGATGAAGTGGAAGTTACACTAGATGGACATGAAAAATGCATTCTTGAAAAAGGCTCTGTACAGATTGAAGCAAGCTCCTAGAGCTTGGTATGGAAGGATTGACAGTTTTCTGATGAGCTTGGGATTTACCAAGATTAAAGCTGATTCTAACCTTTACTTCGAGGTTCTGAATGATGAGCCTGTTATATTGTTGTTGTATGCGGATGAATTATTCTTAACTAGAGAAGAAAAGCTCATCACTGAATGTAAGACGAAGCTCGCTGCAGAATTTGAGATGAAAGACCTTGGCCTAATGCACTATTTCTTAGGTCTTGAGGTATGGTAGAGCCCAAAGAGGATCTTCCTTAACCAAGGGAAGTCTGCAGTTGAAATAATGAAGAGATTTGATATGTTGGAGTGCAAGTCCATGAATACACCCATGGAAACAAAGTTGAAGCTCCTGGTTGAATTTTCGTTGAATTGATTGATGCTACGCTATATAGACAGATCATTGGATTGTTGATGTATCTGACGAACACCATACCATATATCTATTTTTCTATGAACACCTTGAGTCAGTTTCTGGTAGAGCCCAGACGTGTTCACCTGGTTGCTGCAAAATATGTGATGAGGTACCTTAAGGGTACATTAGATTGTGGTTTCAATTATAATGGAGATCATGACTTCAGACTGAGTGGTTATACTGATTCAGATTGGGATGGAAGCATCTCTGACAGAAAGAGAACTTCAAGATGTTGTTTCAGTTTGGGGTCAACCATGATCTCATGGCAAAGTAGGAAGAAATCAAGCATTTCTCTCAGCACAACAGAAGCATAATACATTGCTACTTGTTCTTCCAGTTGTGAAGCCATATGGATTCAGAAGTTGTTAACAAGTCTATTTGATCTAGAGATGGAAGCAACCATGATACTATGTGATAACCAGAGATGCATAAAGATGTTAGAGAACCCTGTGTTCCATGAAAAGTCAAAACACATAGATATCCAATATCATTACATCCGTGATATGGTGCAGAGAGGAGCCACAAATCTCCAATATGTTAGCATAGATGAACATGTTGATGTTGTGTTGACCAAGCCTCTATCTCATGTAAATTTTGAGCACTTTCAAGATAAGCTTGGTGTAGTCCGAAAGGACCTCCATCGAAAGGGGGAGTAGTGTTGTGCTTCCAACCTAGTGCTGTGATGCTAACCTCATGCTGATGTGTGCCAACCTCGTGCTGTGATGATGTGCCAGCCTAGTTCTGTGATGCCAGCCTCGTGATGATGATGTTCCGGCCTCATGCTGTGATGATGTGCCAGCCTCGTGCTATGATGATGTGTGCCAGCCTCGTGTTGTAATGATGTTGCGAGTCTTGTACTGTGATGCCAACTTCATGCTAATGATATTGTTTTTCCAGTCTTGTACCGTGATGCCAGCTTCAAGATGATGATATTGTGTTGCCAGTCTTTTACTGTGATGCTAACTTCGTGCTGATGATATTGTGTATCCATCTTCGTGCTGAAGACTCTCAACCTAGTGCTGATGTTGATGATGCTCCAACCTTTTTGCTGTGTTGTTGCTGCTATTGATGATGAAGAAAACTTCTGATGATTTATAGATACACCAGTCAGTGTTCCAATATGATGTTGATGATGTTTCCCTCTCTCTCTCCTGATACTGTTGTAGAATACCCTTCTTGTTAAGGGGGAGTGTTGAAATATTGTAACTGCAAAGGGTATTCTATTTATTATTGATGTATTATTCATTAGATCAAATCCCCTTTTGTGGATTAATCACGTCGGGCATTGTAAATGACCAAATCCCCTTTTGTGGATTGGTCAAACCCTAATTGTAATAAGAAAAATGAGAAGTCAGCCCCCAAAATCAATTAAGGTGGTTCTCACCACCCAGAATGAGAAGTCGATGATGCCAGTGAAAAGACACTTCGTTTTAGCTCCTGCCAGATTGTATAAATAGCTAGCGCCACATTTGTTCACTCACCCACTTGATCATTCAAAGCGCAAGTTTGGAGCTGTAGTTGGAGTAGAAGGAAGAGAGAAAGAGACACATTACTTGGGAGAGGAATTTCTGTAGTGTTTGGTTTATTCTCTTCGCATTGTATTGGCTATCTATATTAAAGAAGTATTTGCTAGGTTTTCTCCCCCATGCAGGTTTCCTAGGATAAATGATGTGTCTCTTGTGATTGTGTATTTCTCAATGATCCTTTCTATGCTATGATTATCTAGTGAATTGAAAAGAAACCTAATAATAGCTTAAAATCTAACATGCATGTAACAACTATCCATGCTATGATACTAAATACTATTTAATAATTTAAACACGTGCCTTAAGTGTAAAAATAATTTTCTTCTTTCATAGATGGAATAACCTACAACATATTCATAACTCATTTACATTTTTTTTTCAAATTCTAAATATTCTAAATTGGAATCTAAATACACAAATCTAAATAGGAGGATGAGATAAATAAGAAGTTAACTTTACCATTAAAATATTTCAATAGAAACATAACAAAATATACCAAGTGAAATAACTCCCCCCTAGTGTGTTGAAGATGACCATTTGCGATGTAGTCCTTCCAGTAGTAGGAAGATGCTTCCAAGCATTCCTTTCTTTCCACTTTCCTAGAGGGACACAACTGAATTCTCCCAGCCAACTAGGAGCCTAGCTGACTTCCTAGCTCCAAGAAATCTTTCGGTTTCTTGGCCCTCCGTGCCCGTGACTCCAAGAACAGTAAATCACATATGCTCTAAGAAGATTATCACAAGAATTATATCTTCCAAGAATTTCACAACCTCCCATCATTCTCAAACCTCCCCATGCTCTCTTCCTCATCACTTCTCCTCCCTATTTATCAAGTTTCTATACACCCTTCCCGAAGTCTCCTCAACCACCCTCATTATTATCCATCAACCTCCCTTATCTAGATTTTTGGGAAAATATTAAAATAAAACTAAAATATAAATGACTTTCATTAAACAACAATAAATAAAATGCAAAGTCTTTCTTCTCATGCTAGCTAATAAATGTAATTTGACAATTTTCCCCAAAATGTACATAACAACCCACCATGCTCATTTAATTCATCATACCCACCATAAATCAAAGTCAAGAAGGTATTTAATGCTTCTAGATATTTTGTGTGCAATATAATTTACATATTCAATAAACATTCAATTAAATAGTTAATAATTTACTTTAATAATTAATACAATAATTAATTGTACTAGTGTACATGGATAGGGTATGTGTGCGTAGCTAGCGGACACATATCTCATGTATGTACTAATGATAAAAAACCATTGCATCTAGTGCATAGTTCCTATATGATCACCAAGACATGTAAGACAACAGATCAAGTAATGCATCATTAAATAATCTTAGCGAACAAAATTACACCAATTCATCAATAACTCATCATCACACTTAAAATATCAAAAGGAAATCAAAGAGGGTTTTAAACATGGTAGAAACCAAGTGAGTAAACAATAGTGGCATCCCTAATCCCTAATCAGTATTCTCAACTAATATTGAAGCATCCTTCCTTCATAACCTACTTCCATCTTCCATCCTATCCTTTCCTCTGTTGGACTAAGCTGGAGAGTCAACTATATTGACCTAACTCCAGATAGAACCTGTAAGTGGAAGTGTCATACATCTCGACCAAGCTTCCCCAACAGGAAACTAGCAGTGACCATCACATGTCTAGGGGAGCGTGATTTCACACAACCCTCCCACGACTCTAGGTTTCGGAGGATAAATGGTGGGAAATACCTCCACCCCTCCTTATAAAACTAGGGTTAACACCCTATATCAAGCCGTATTGTGCAACTACTATTCTTAGAGTCACGTCATCAAACAACCACTCTAGGCAAGTTGTGTGTCCTACCAAAACCACACTTACCACAGATCATAACAATATTTCGAATCATAAATTAAACAATATGTACAACTTATAAAATGTGTTATATTCTTGATGTTTACAACATCCAAGTTAACTCATCAATATATTCATATGGCTATCACATATCTCATCAACCTGTAGGTTAGTTCACCAATAACTCATATCCATGCAGATACATCACAATATATATAAGAATCCATAATTTTCATTGATGTTTAATTAAGAAATGTATGTTTATTTACATCATGTGTTGCATCTACTATATCTTCACATCACAGCTTGAACTGATATCCATGTATCAAACTTCCTCATTTTAATTTTCATGTTTAAATAATTAGAGAATTATCTTTGTCATGAGCATATATCATGTAACAAATAAGTAGGTATAGATGTGCACATCCCAATGTCTAACTGAGTCTAATTGATTCCAAACAAATGCTAAGCGTTGAATTACTAAGATGAGTAAACAATAATGTTCTAACTACCTAAGGCCAAAATATGGGGTGCTACAATGCAGGTGCTGGACGAGGGTGCTCTCATGGCAGAGCCAATCTGCATTCTGGACCATCCCATTCGACAACTATGACGTCGAATAGTCGACCATGTCGAAATCCAGTGGGACAACTATAGTCCACACTTGGCTACCTGAGAGGATGCATATGAAGTGTGTCAACAATTTCCTTACTTGTTTGATAGATTAGATATGTATATCTATGTCTGATACATTTTTTTACTTGCATTTATATACTGTACAAACTCCAGGACAAAGTTTAAAAGAAGAGGGGGTGTATGTAACATCCCGTTCTACTGAGCACACTTTTATTGAATTATTCTTTGAGGACACTTGTGTGCAAGTGATCCGGTTATGGTACATTGTGATTTCGTTTCGATTATGGATTATACATGATGATGATGATGTATTGTGACTTATTGCTATTTTGATGTATATGTATTGGCAGATACTATTGATGAGTTTTCCTGAGTATGCAGGACACATGATGGGTTATGGATGATGATGACATCAATGGACTTACTTGGACTTTGGATTGAGTCAGGGAGTGGATTGTGCTTTTTTGAGTATTTCATTTTACACACATGTGATATATGATCGATTTTAGTATTATTTATTTGTATATGGATTATTGACAGTGTTTTTGTTAGTGGATGCAGGCTTGATGATGCTTGCTAATCCGACTCACATAAGGAGTAAAGGAGCCATTCATATAAACAAGACATTGAGGGAGATGTGTGGCAACATCCCTCTCACAACCTACTAGCACTCCCTCCATGGCCTGAACAATAGGTTAAGAGTTACCTATTTTGAGAGGTCCATGATGTCGTGAGGGCAGACTGAGATAGCCGCTCACGAAGATTTCTAAGGGGTGTGAAATAAGGCATAGTCCTTATTCATTAGAAGCATTTAGTCTCTCACATGGTCAACTGAGTGGAGTGTTGACTCCAAGGGTCGGACAAACTTCCAAAACTAATTTAAGGCAAGTGGAACCCTTGGAGCATGGAGGTGTGTCTTGAAGGGAATTTTGCGTAATTAAAACTCGAGTCAATAAATCTAGGTGGCCTATAAAACATTGAAATGATTAGACCTTGTTAGAATAAAATAATTAATTAAAACAATAAATAATTAATTAAATCTTAACAAAAGTCTAAGCTTAAGTTTAAGACTAAGTCTAAGTATAAATTAAATAAAGGAATAAATGAATTATTACATAGTTAAAATATTTGAGAATATAATCAAACTATGGGAAAAAGGGGAATAAAATTTAAAAGGTTAGATAAAATGCACATGTTTGCATGAAATTAATAAAATGGATTTAAAAAAACTAGAAGAAATAATAATATGAGAGAATAGGAGTACACATGGAATAGAATCTTTAGTCAACCTACAATTAGTCTAACTAGAAGAAGACTCCTAATCGAACTCTAACTAAGATCTAGTTAGGAAACACTCATTAAATGAGAGTTTGGGGAACAAAGGGACAAGTAAGAGTGGAAATAGGAACACATTGGGGAATGTGGGGGAAATTGGCTTTTTAAATAAAATAAAAAGGGTAATTACTTGTGCAACTTAGGGAGAGTGTGACAAGTGTGTGGGTGAATAATCCTAATTAAATTAAATTAAAAATTAAATTACTTGTATATGAGGACATGTGTCTATTGATGTCGAGGGTATAAAGAGTTACCAACACCAATATCTCGACCTCCCATGGGGCTAGACGGGAAGAGATGAGAATGTGACCCTAGGCTTAGAGCCCCAACAAGAAAACACAATAGAATCTAAGCTAAATCTCCTCTAAACTAAAGTCCAAGCATGGATTCCCTTTTGCTTTGTATTTTTTATAAAAAATATTTTTTATGCATTTTATAATTTATGATTTTTATGGTTTTGTGTATGAGTTCATAAAGTTGAAATACCAAAGTTAAATAAATACTTAAAARAAATTAAACAACTGAAAATATGTACAAGAAAAACTCTAACTTAATAATATTTTTGTATTTATTTTGTAAGAAAGTAAACTAAGACAAAACTAATGAAGAGTTAATGTAAATATGTTAGTGCTAAAGTGAAACAATTAAAATAAATACATATTAAACAAGAAATTAGTTTAAAGACTACCAAAATAGATTATAGTAACACTGTAGTGGTGTGATATTTTTTTAATTTTCTTTTAAAAGTTAAAATGTAATAAATAACAAGGGAAACAAAGTTGCTTATACTGCCTCCTAATAGTAATTGTATATAGTTGGATAATACACCATCCAAGTCATTACAAGTTCTATGTCAATGGAACCTTTCTTTCCCCTGCATTTTATTTCAAGAATTATTCCAGAGATATATATGTCTTCTTTTTCAATTTTAATATCTAAAACAGAACACAATTCCACCTGATATTTAGTTTGATATATTTTTAAGTCAAAAATGTTATTTCAGTACACCAAGATTTATATTCTTCTTCTTTATGAGCCTTAATCTATCTGGTGTTATCCATTTTGAATTATTCAATTTTTTTTTTTATCTTAGACTAAGGATTTTTTGCTACCATATAATTCATGAAAATCACTAACTTTAATCCTAGGAAATATGTAGTAAGTAGGAAATTTGGGCCAAGTTGAGAAAACCCTTATCGATTCCAGAGGCAATTTTAGATTTTTTACCTTATTTACTCCTCTCAATTCCCGGGTCAATTTTGGCCTTTAGTGATGAATTTTAGCATTATATATATGTGGGGATGAAACAAGCTTTAAATTTCCGGGTCGATTTCGGCGTGCGTTTTGGCATTAGTGAACAATAATATAAATAAATAAATAAATAAATAAGAATGAAAACAAAGAGTAAATTTGTATGTAGGAAGAAACGTGGTTCCTTCTGTGAGGTGGAATATAGCGAGGTTAAGTTCATTCAACATATGCATTGGATGTAACGTGATGCATACAACTAGTTCCAACCAATGCCAACCAAGTCTCTATGATGGTTAGACTTACCTTGGTACTTGAGATATGTTGGATGCTCTCTGTGATGCATACAACCAATTTCACCAATGCTAACCATCTACTCGAATGAGCGTGTCACTAGATCCCTTGGGTTTTTAACCCCGCAGTTGATAGATGTGGTAATGGGACACACATAATTGCACAGAGATATGAGTAAGACCAAATAATAACTTTGCAATTAATGTTAAAATTAATTTTAAACCTCGAATGAAGTGAAGTCGATAATAAGACTATCAAATTACTGGCCAATCAGAAGTTAAAAAAATAAATTATTTTATATTAAAAAAAATGAAAACTTGAGTTCCTTATGTTTAAGATTAGGTTTGCTGGAATTTCTTTTAGTCAAAACAACTTAATACATGGTCAACCAGCTGAACGAATGCTATATATTGCCGGAGGCAGTATAATAAGAGAACTAAAACGATAAAGTAAGTAAAGAAAATAAACAAAAGTTTGTACATATTAAACCTAGCTAATAAAAATAAAATGAAAGAAACTTATATACATAATTTTACGAAAGTAATAAATTCATTAGTTTGTTTTATTTTATTTTTTTAATTTTTTAAGTGTTGTATTAAGAAAAATATGAAGAGAATTGAGATTTAAAAAAAACAAATAAAGAAACAATTTCGGAGCTTAAAAGATTTTGATCTTTATTTACAAATGTTCCCCATACAATTCTCAATTTTTTGAAATTTACAAGTCCATATGTAGACTTGGGCCAGGTATTTAGCCTTTATCCATTATAGAACAAAGTTACAATAGAATGACTAAGAATGAAAGAAGAAGAAAGCTGAGCCAAAATGGAATGGAGTAATGGTGGTGATAACACAAGGTGATAACCTCCATATCAAAAACTAATTAGTGTTGAATAAAATAAGGCCTAAATACAACAAACTGACAAGTAAACCATTCACCTTATGAGAACCAACAAAGCTCATCCTCGCTTCATCTTTTCGTTGCTTCACAAGACTCCCTACTGCCAACAATTCCATCAATCCTTGCTGAAAGTATAGAGGACGAATAATTATTCATAGAAGAAAACCTCATTGCACTCCAAGCATACCTCTCTCAAAGTTTTTCCTCCACTTTTGTTGCTTGGAACTTCTTGTTTTATAATATTTGATGGACAATTTGAGTAGTTGGGTTCGTTTGGAGTAACAAACAAATATACATATGGGCTAGAACCATCAAGGATCTTTACATTTAAAAACCATATTTATTGGGAAATTTCGTTGTTCTTTGCTTATCCACGTGTTTATTATTCATTATTCTTTCTTCGAAAAATACTTATGCGCATTTCACCTCGCCATGACATAAGAAAAGTGAAAAGAAACCCGATCTTTGGTGTTTAGTAATTTAGAAAATATCAGTAACTGGAACGACGATGATGGTCCATGGCATAAAAATTATCCTTAACATTTTCTGCTCTTTTATACCAATTACCAGTTTATATTTGGGTCCATGGCCAATACGAATGATAGTTTCAGTATTGTTGTTGATTTTGAAAAAAGTTTTGGAACTGTAGAGCGCGTGTATTACTAGTGGTTTTGTATTATTTCTCAGACGAAAAAAAAAGAAGAAGCTTGGAGCCAATAGATGCCGGGCATGTACAAAAAGCCAATCTTGGAACGAGTATGGCCTTCATCTCTGGAATATCAACGTTGAACATTTTCCTTAGAACAACCATTATTTCTACTTTGATGTCCTCTTTCAATTGTTGTTCTATACTCGGGATTAGGCATCCATGATAGTTATCATCAAAAGGTCATTGTCAAGGTACTCATTCTATGAATTATGCCAGAAATTGTAGTAAAATATTTATGGCTGCTCCTTTCTTGAATACAACTGTTGAGATTTGGGTACCTTGGAAAGTGGTCCCCTTGTGTTTGTGAGCTTCTAAACACATGAGGGAAGTACTTTGTACCTTGTACCATGTACTTTAAGTCTAATTTCTCTTTGACTTAGGATATTTAAGTCAAAAGTGAAATTTGGTCATTTTAGACTAAAATGACAATTAATTCACTTCGTGGGTGAATTAAGGGACATAAAGTGAAACTATAGAAGCTTAAGTAAAGTGGGTTTTGAGTTGAGATTTACTTGAGATGATATCAACCATTGATTAGGGATGAGATGAGATGATCTCATCCACCCAATTTTTAGGTTTCCTTATGCTTCCTTAAGGAGGGTGCAAGGCGAATTGGAGGGCTCATTCCTTGCTATGTTCACTTGAGGAGAAGGAGAAGGACCAAGAGGATGAGAATGGAAGCATGTGTTGAGGCTATATTGGGCAATCCCTTCCATGGAAATATCCAATAGGCTTAGGGTCTCAGTTATTTAGTGGGGAGATTCCTATTCTGAGGAGGGCGCAGTTGGTGAGGAGGGTGCATCATTAGTGGGGAGGACTTAGAGAGCTCAAATTGCAGTGAGTTCTGTTTTAGAGGGAGGCTACTCATCAGTATCAGAGTATTGTGGGGGGGTTTCTAGATCAGAGCTTCTATTTGGCTTCTAGATCCAGTTCAATGGTCTTGTCAACATTTCTGGGGGGCGCACCATCCTAGGGAGCTCTTGCTTCATTTGGACTAGTGTTGCAGCTTGGATCAAGATTCTATTGTATCAGGTTCATCTATATTTTGTACTTTATATATTACACCATCTATTCTCCTCATATATAGACATATATTCCAAACTGGTTTTCCCCAGGGTCATGATTACCAAAAATACCTGTGTTCAATTTCATGTATGTTAGAGTGTAGAACTACTGTATTTTCAGTTGTAAATATTTTTAGGTGTGTTACATTTATTTTGGTATGCATGTGCTAACCCTTGATGACTAAAAATACATGCTAGAGCACCTAAATTGCGAATTTAACCGTAACAAATCAACAAGAAGTTCCTAAAATGTTGGCTGTCCTAAAACAAAAAAAAAACCTTCATTGACAGTTGAAACTTAGATCCAATTTGAGGTCAAAGACAAACCTAGTTGGAAACTCGATAAGACTTGGAAAATCTTCATGGTATCAGAGCTGAGGTGGCTGATTTTTGAGTAGTTTGGGCAACATATGAGTGGGATGTTATAGAAATCTACTTGGCAGATTTTGTGGATAGCCATTGACAATGTTTAGTGGCTGCTTGTTGGCAAAATTTTGTAGAGGATTGTAGAGCCGTTTGTTTACAGTTTCAACAACCTCTTTTCACACCTGCATGGACAGGAGTGAGGCTGCATTTCACAACCTCTTTTCACACCTATATTGATAGGAGTGAGGTCGGTGTTCGTTTGCCTAATTACACACCTGTGTTGACATGAGTGAGGCAATGTTCCTTTCTAGTTGTAGCATCAGAGTGAGCGCAGTCGACAATGATGTCAGCATGTTGGATGCGTGTGGAGGATAGGCTAGCTGGAGCTAGCAACTAGTCGCCTTGGAAGGTGAGGATTATATTTATCTTGGAGGACCTCGAACTATGGGATATATAGCTGTGGGGAAGCATATCGCTGTGAGGAATCCTTATATAGGAACACAACAAAAACAACAATGTCATCCACAACATCAACAACATTTTATGCCTATTTAGCAAAATAAATTAGGATCATAGACTGCTTGGCCAACAAATTCTACTTCGGGGACCAGGAGCACCAGAACAAAGCCTAGATGCTGGACATGTGGAGAGCCACATTACCATCGAGATTGTCCGATTGAGAAGGCCAAGGATTCTAGATCATCATGACCCACTACAGTTGGATATTTGGGTAAGGTCCATTGGATTCATGAGTTCAACGCCTTACGGCAGGGTGGTCGTACTGTGCTAAATTATGAGGCCAGGTTCATGGAGCTACTTAGGTATGCACCACATATGAACAAAGAGAAGCTAAAGGTCAACAAGTTTGTGTTCGACCTTAAATTCAAAATTTGTGCAAAGGTGAGGATCCTAATGCCTCAGATGTTGCATGATGTAGTTCAGAAGGCCCTCATAACTGAGGAAGAATTGAATAGTGGGGGTAAGAGCATGACTCCTTCTAGACCGACTGGACAGATGACATCAAGAGCGCAACAACATCAGACATTAGCTAGACATACTTATGGGCATCAAGATACACCCAACGGACTTATGTTCTTGACACCGTGATGAAAAAATCCTCAGCAAAGGACTCCTTATAGAGGACCACAACAGTAGCAAAAATGTCATCCACGGTAGCAACAACATTTTAGGCCTATTTAGCAAAAAAGACCAGTATCACATAATGCTAGGCCAACAAATTATACTTTAGGGACTAGGAGCACTAGACCGAAGGCTGGATGCTGGACATGTGGAGAGCCACATTACTAGCGAGATTGTCCGATTGAGAAGGCCAAGGCGGTCGAATCAACATGATCCACTATAGTTGGATATTTGGGAAAGGAACATAGGATTCATGCAATGGTGAATAACCGCCAGGCCTCCACATCCGGGTAGGGACTTACACTCAACACACACAAAGTTCTGGTGGGCAGGTGGAAGGAACGAAGGGGCCTAGTTGGAATAAGAATAACTCCCAACCCTACTAGGGCATGATTATTTCCCTCTAAATACCGATGGGGAAATAAATCTTTACGCCTCTCAAATTGGGGAGGATGCTGGCTCTACTACTGGCTTTACTACTGAATCTGAACCTATGGGTGTGGGTTTTGGTGTAGATAAAATTGAAACTAATGAGTGTATGGATGATAGCTGTGTATGACATGAATGGATCGAAATCCCCTAGGGGAACTTGTCCACAGTGCTCGAGACATCAGGTATGATCATTGATCAAAATTTTAGTATCTTGATAGATCTAGGTGCTACAACGAGCTTTATTTCTAGTGCAACACTAAAGAGAATTAAGGTAAAGGCATTCAAGCAGGATGAGTTTAGATATATAGAAATGACATCTGGTGCCAAACAAAAAGTTGGAGGAAAGGTTACAAACTGTAGCATTAACTTAGGATATTTTGTAACGAAAGCCAACATTTACGTCATGATCTTAGGATCTTATGACATAGTGATAGGAATGGATTTGTTGGAATCACATGATACGATACTTAACTATAATACAAAATGGTTAAGTTTGAAAGATGATTTGGGAGAGAGTAGGGTGATTGTAAGAAGAAACCAGGGGGTGTCTTTGAGGTTTATTTCTTCCCTACAGTCACAGAAGAGTATGCACAAGGGATGCATGTTATATGCTATCTTAGCACTAAATGAAAAAGGGTGAGGAGGAAGGACTAGAATACATTCCCGTAGTACAATATTCCGTAGACGTATTTGAAGAGTTGCTGGGTTTATCACCCGAAAAAGAGTTGGAGTTTACAATAGACTTGAAACTTGGAATCAAACCTATTTCAAGAACTCCCTTCCAAGTGTCTACACTGGAATTGTAGGAGTTGAAATTGAAATAGAAGGAGTTGTTAGATTTGGGACTTATACGTTCAAGCATATCACTGTGGGGTGCGCCAATGATTTTTGCTAGAAAGAAGGATGGGTCGTCGAGGCTTTGTATTGAATACCGTCAATTGAACAAAGCTACGATCAAGAACCAATATACATTGCCAAGGATAGATGATTTGTTTGATTAGATGAAATGAGTAACGATGTTTTTGAATATTGATTTAATATTAGGATGTCATCAATTATGAATTAATCATGAAGATATCCCTAAGACCACATTTAAGATGAGATTCATACACTATGGGTTTACAGTTTTACCTTTCAGTTTGACGAATGATCTGGGGTTATTCATGAGTTTGATGAATGGGGTGTTCCATGAATACTTGGACAGGTTTATTCAAGTATTTATTGATGACATACTGATATATTCTCAGATGAAAGAAGAGCATGATGAACACCTGAGATTGGTTTTATGATGTCTAAGAGAAAATAAATTGTACGAGAATCTATCAAAATGTTCTTTTAACCAATCGAAGATTCATTAATTGGGACATATCATATCTGGTGAAGGTATCGCTATGGATCTAGCGAAAGTAGAGGCCATTATGGAATGGTGAACACTGAAAAATGTACAATACATATGTAGCTTTATGGGTTTAGCAGGATATTCCTGATGATTTGTTGAAGGTTTTTCGAAGGTAGCAAATACAATCACAAAATTGAAGAAGAAAAACAAGAAGTTTGTATGGACTAATAAATGTGCGAAAGCATTTCAAAATCTCAAGGAGTTGTTGATGAAAAATTCGATACTAAAGGTCCCTGATATGAAAAAGGAATTCTTGGTATGCATAGACACATCCAAGGAAGGTTTAGGAGGAGTTTTGATGCAAGACGGTCGATTGATCGCTTACATTTCAAGGAAATTGAGAAAGATTAAGAGAACTATGCAATGCATGACTTGGAGTTATTAGCAATTGTATATGCCTTGAGAGTTTGGAGACATTATCTGATTGGACACAAATTTGAATTAAATACAAATTACTGTGGATTGCAACATATATTTACTTAGAGTGACTTGAACACGCGACAAAGGAGTTGGTTAGAATTACTTAACGAATACGAATTGGGATTACTTAAATTAAAAGAATGGTGAACAGAGTGGAAAATGCATTGAGTTAGAGACCACACATATTCTCGGTAATACCTCTTAAGACAAATCTTGGAGAAAATATTCTAACGTCACAGATAGACGATGACTGGTACAAAAAAGTTAAGGATAATATTGGACAAAATATAATGATGGTACTGAAGTATGAAGGTTATTCATTGGATAAAGATGGATTGTTGAGAGTAAATGGTACAAACTTCAAGACAAAGTTTAAAACAAGAGGGGGTGTATGTCACATCCCATTCTACCGAGCACACTTTTATTGACTTATTCTTTAAGGAAACTTGTGTGCAAGTGATCTGGTTATGGTACATTGTGATTTGTTTAGATTATGGATTATACATGATGATGATGATGATGATGTGTTGTGACTTATTGATATTTTGATGTATATGTATTGGCATATAATATTGACAAGTTTTCCTAAGTATGCAGGATACATGATAGGTTATGGATGCTGATGACATTAATGGACTTCCTTGGACTCCAGATTGAGTCAGGGAGTGGATTGTACATGTTTGCATATTTGATTTTATGCACATGTGATATATTATTGATTTCAATATGATTTATGTATATGGATTATTGATAGTGTTTTTTTTAGTGGATGAAAACTTGACGATGCTTGATAATCCAACTCACATAAGGAGTAAAGGGGCCATGCACATAAACTAGACATTGAGGGAGAGGTGTAGGAGTGTCCCTGTCACAACCTACTAGCACTCCCGTTGTGGCATGAACAATAGGTTAAAGATTACCTAGTTCGAGAGATCCACAATGTCGTGAGGGTGGACTTAGACAATTGCTCACGAATATTTCTAAGGGGCACACAATAAGGTGGAGTCCTTATTCCTTAGAAGCCCTTAGTCTCTCACAGGGTTGACCGAGTGGAGTATTGACTCCAAGGGTCAGACAAACTTTCAAACCTAATTTAAGGTGAGTGACACTGATGCAGGAGCATCACTCCACCTTAGCATGCGCCAATTGATTAGCATGAGTGGTGCACATTCAAGGAATGGAGAGGTTTCACCCTCTCATTTTTCCTTCGAGAACCGAAATCGTGATTAAGGAAATTAATGTTGGTAGGTTGGTAGAGCCAAGTTGTTCCTTCACACAAGCTGTAGATGAGGTCACCATTAAGTGGTTGATGGTAGGAGGGATATGTATCCGATTTGGATCATATTTCCATCATTGTAATCTACCTCATTAGTCAGACATTTTGAATGGTGATTAGACACCACTACCTTAGCTTGGAGGGAATCCATCGAGACCCTCTTGTATAAAATATTGTATTGTTTCTAGTAGAGAGGTGTGTAGTTGTAGGATATTTGAGAGCCGAGACTCATTCGTAGTCCGAACTCATATATTTTAATGGACATTCCACCATTAATAGAAAGTAACACATTTTCCTGTTTGCCAATTTTCTGTGTAATGGTGCTTAGTTGTGAATTTCATTCCCATGCGTTTATGCTGTAGATGTATGTTAGAAATCGTCTGGAAGGATAGATTTATAATATTTTATCTATGAGTGTGTTGGATTAGTTCTGGTTCTCAAGGCTAAGTGAAAGGAGTGTGTGACATAGGGTGGAAAATCCGTGAGCCGACGCAAGGAGTGCATGTCTGAACTCAGTCGAGTCAGAAGAGAAGCTTCCAGGAGGGTGCACCAGGATAATTCACAGACTCAGAGGGAAATTTCAAGGTGGTTGGATACCTTGGAAAGAAATATTGTGTGGGAGGAAACACAATGCAAAGTTAATGAATACTCTGTAATACTCTTCCAGGAGGGCATAGAGCAAGTACGCGTGCATACAAGAGCAACACATTATAAAGTGTTGGAAGCATTGATTGATCTGAAAATAGAAGGCTGACTTGTTATGCTATGCAAGCACCCCCTACTTCAATAAAATAAACCTTCCAGGACCTTGCTTCATGTGTTAAAATATGCAAGATGGATTTTGTGTTAAGTTCTTGCTTCTTCTTGTCAATGTTCATGTGTGAGGAAATGTTCTTTTAAAAGATTAAATATGTGCTATAAACCAATACACAACAACATAAAGTGCAGCAAATAACACAGAAAACTCACAACAATAACAAGATGATAAAGGAGTTCACCCCTCTCTGGGCTACATCTCCTTGAGCCTCCTTCAATGGACTAGGCTCTTTGGGATTAGTTTGTCAAATTTTCTTTTACAAGATGTTTCTCAACTCCAATGGATTTACAGACTGTACCATTGGGTTCAGAATACATAAAAACCCCAAAATTGACTATTTGAACTCTGAAAATGGATCTTGTCTCATCCAATCATGACCTCTTCTACATGTGGCCTCCAAGCTTCCCTGAGCTTCTCTGTGGAAAAAACACCTGTAAAAGTCCTCCAATGGATCTAAAACCTATCCCAATGTGTTCAGAGCATAATAATTAGTCAAAAATGACTATTCAGTCATAGAAAATAGATATGTGCTCATTTGAGCAATGCCTCAAACAATGAGGGCTTCAAGCTCCCTGGAGCTTCCTCAAAATTAAAAGGTTAAAAACATGAAAAAGAAGTCTTCAAATTCCTGTGAAAGTAGTGCCAATGGACTCAGAACGTCCCAAAACCCCTAGCTAGGATTTTTCGGCACCTCATTTAGCCAAAAACTCAAGAAGTTAGGCCTCCTGCCATTTTTCCCCTTCAAGCTGCCTGTCACTGGTTCGCCATTTCGCACCTGTGTGTGAGTGAACCTGGTCTCTGGGGGTTTCCCATGCCTAAACTCAGCACACACGAGCCTTCCAAAATTGGTGCTAAATTGTCGCACCGTTAGCGAAATTAAATCGCCCGAGGACGAAGGTGTTGGGCGCATGGGGGCCATGTGGCCACATCCCAGCACTAAAATAGGGCTAAGTTTCATGAATAAACTTGGGCTTGCCAAATGTCCAGGCGCGTGGGTGTTCACTGTTTGAACCAAAACTAAAACCAAAACACGCGTCATATTCCAAGTGGTGGTCATATGTATTAGAACCACGCGACCACGGGTTACCACCACCCTCGCGCTCCGTTTAACACCGACATGGTCACATGTGTCAATGCATAAACCGTGGGTTACACGTTTAAAACCCCGCGCCATTTAACAACGGTTATGGACCTATGGTAATGCAATTATGACCTGGGGCTGCAATTGAATTACACTCCCGCACGCGCCATTTCACAATGGTATTGGTCACATTACAACATACAAAACCGTGGGTTTAAACCACAATTTTAAAACGCACGCGACATAAATATAAGGTCATATGAAATACGTTATACAACCGTGGGCCACACACTAAAATCCCCCACGCGCGCAAACCACCAGAAGGTGGGGTCATATACAACGAGAGTGTGACCGGGGGCTGGGGCTAAGCCCCAGCCTGGACCCCCACGCCAAAAAGTACACAATCCAATATATATATATATTTCACCATATAGCTATTAAGCACCATAGTGTGGCGCGTTGGTGGATTGGCCTTTGTTAAAGCTTTGAAGTGTGGGTAGAGGTCCGGGGGTCGAACCCCACAGACCCACAAAAATTTTAATAAACCAAACCATAAACAAATAGCCAATAAACAGGTGCCATGTGGCAGCCCTTGATTGGGCCACGTGGCACCTTGCCATTTGCCCAAAATCTGCCACGTGTTGCATTCGGATTCGCTCGTTGTCGACCAATCAAAAACTACCATGTCACCAGGCACCATGTCACCATACGGTCACCACATCATCATGTATGGACCGCCCAATCAGCCTGTACGGACTGTACAGACAGGTACAGTCAGCATCAAAATTTTTGCCCGTTTGCCTTGGTGAACAGATCGCGATAACTTCTCCATACGGACTCCGTTTGAGAAAGTAAATATACCACCGGAATCAGGAAGACGAGACGGATGCAATGGCACCATTTTCTTCACATTTCGAACACTTTGAAATTTGAGCAAATTTTTGACCCCTGGTCCAGATTTTGATCACATCTTCCCACTGAAAGGCTTTTGGACCCACAAAAGATTATTATTATCTACCTGAGCTTCAATACTCTTCTACTTTCAAGTTCTATCAACTGATTCTACTTGAAAAGTCTTTTCGACAATCACCTGGATACTTTGACATGCCTTGCACTGTAACTAGCTATGTCCCTCAACCACTGCTCTCTGGCTGCTGCTGACCCATTGTTCTCTCTGCGCTTGGAAGACTGCCAACCTTCCCACTGAGAATCAAGTCCCCCTTGTGAACTCTTTGACGTCAACAATCCGCTCTCCAATGGCTGCAAAACTTTCCTGCGACATCTTGTCACAAGCCAAGAAAACCATCAATCTTGAAAACAAATTGACACAAGACTGAAAATGATGACAGCAAAGTCTTTTTGCTCTTCAAGCAAACTGTCGCATCTTGTGCTTCCTCAAAGCACATGGTGTTTTCCTGCATTTTGCTGTACTCAAAATTGACTTACAAGCCATCCAACACCATCGACTAAACACAAGTCGAAAACCATGATCGACACAACATAGTCGTCACGATAATATCGACACAAGTCGAGACTCATGTGAAATGTATCAACCTTCCAAAATGACAAGTCGAAAAACATGATAAACAATCATGCAACAATCATGAGTCATTCATGATGACTATCATCAAGTTCATTGTTTATGCACTTACAAAACCAAATGCATGCGCATAGCTCTTCAACTCTCCTTCCCGTATAAACATAGGTACTTAAACCCAAAACATGTGGGTACTAAGGAGCTGAATATGAAAAATGTATATGGCTGTAACAAATGAGCAACATACCCTTCTTTTACATGTTCTTGATGAGGTGGTATAACACAAGTATGCATTCAAAAGTAAATGCATTCACATGCAAACTTGTATCTTACAAGTTATGATAACTGCTGCAACTTGTCAAACTTCAACAAAATGAAAAGATAAGGCTGAAAAGTGCATCTACTGCAGAAAAAATGCAAGCCTTACTTACTCAAGAAATCTAACCATTTCTTACCAAGCCAACTCAATGGCGAATTCTTCTGCTGAAAGTCGTCTTCTTGTGAATCATCTTGACTCACATCAATGATGGAATCTCCTCTTCCATTCTTGTCAATATTTTCATCCAACTGCTTCTTGTGCTGTGGATGAGTGGTTGGATGCAATGTCCAACATTGGTCCATGAGATGACCCCTCTTCTGACAATGAGTGCAAATCTTTTGCATGCTCTTTTCAAGTTGCCTTTGCTTGGAAAGTTTCCTGAAAGTGGTCAATCTTTTCCAACATTTTGAAACATGATGGTTATATAAACCACAATATGTACA
>ML826371.1:2296-13532 GCA_009831015.1 Picea engelmannii | reverse complement strand
AAAACTTGCACAAATACCAACAGCTAAATCTCAAGCTATCATTGGAAAATACATGAGAAAAACAAACTATGCTCTGATACCATCTGATCTGAAAATAGAAGGCTGACTTGTTATGCTATGCAAGCACCCCCTACTTCAATAAAATAAACCTTGCAGGACCTTGCTTCATGTGTTAAAATATGCAAGATGGTTTTTGTGTTAAGTTCTTGCTTCTTCTTGTCAATGTTCATGTGTGAGGAAATGTTCTTTTAAAAGATTAAATATGTGCTATAAACCAATACACAACAACATAAAGTGCAACAAATAACACAACAAACTCACAACAATAACAAGATGATAAAGGAGTTCACCCCTCTCTGGGCTACATCTCCTTGAGCCTCCTTCAATGGACTAGGCTCTTTGGGATTAGTTTGTCAAATGTTCTTTTACAAGCTTCTGCTCAACTCCAATGGATTTACAGAATGTACCATTGGGTTCAGAATACATAAAAACCCCAAAATTGACTATTTGAACTCTGAAAATGGATCTTGTCTCATCCAATCATGACCTCTTCTACATGTGGCCTCCAAGCTTCCCTGAGCTTCTCTGTGGAAAAAACACCTGTAAAATTCCTCCAATGGATCTGAAACCTATCCCAATGTGTTCAGAGCATAATAATTAGTCAAAAATGGCTATTCAGTCACATAAAATAGATATGTGCTCATCTGAGCAATGCCTCAAACAATGAGGGCTTCAAGCTCCCTGGAGCTTCCTCAAACTTCAAAGGTTAAAAACCTACAAAATAAGTCTTCAAATGCCTGTGAAAGCAGTGCCAATGGACTCAGAATGTCCAAAAACCCCTAGCTGGGCTTTTTCGGCACCTCATTTGGCCAAAAACTCAAGAAGTTAGGCCTCCTGCCATTTTTCCCCTTCAAGCTGCCTGTCACTGGTTTGCCATTTCGCACCTGTGTGTGAGTGAACCTGGTCTCTGGGGGTTTCCCGTGCCTAAACTCAGCACACGCGCACCTTCCGAAATTGGTGCTAAATTGTCGCACCGTTAGCGAAATTAAAGCCCCGAGGACGGAGGTGTTGGGCGCATGGGGGCCATGTGGCCACGTCCCAGCGCTAAAATAGGGCTAAGTTTCATGAATAAACTTAGGCTTGCCAAGTGTCCAGGCGCATGGGTGTTCACCGTTTGAACCAAAACTAAAACCAAAACACGCGTCATATTCCAAGTGGTGGTCATATGTATTAGAACCACGCGACCACGGGTTACCACCATCCTCGCGCTCCGTTTAACACCGGCATGGTCACATGTGTCAATGCATAAACCATGGGTTACATGTTTAAAAACCCGTGCCATTTAACAACGGTTATGGACCTATGGTAATGCAATTCTGACCTGGGGCTGCAATTGAATTACACTCCCGCGTGCGCCATTTCACAATGGTATTGGTCACATTACAACATACAAAACCATGGGTTTAAACCACAATTTTAAAACACGCGCGACATAAATATAAGGTCATATGAAATACGTTATACAACCGTGGGCCACACATTAAAATCCCCCGCGTGCACAAACCACCGGAAGGTGGGGTCATATGCAACGAGAGTGTGATCGGGGGCTGGGGCTAAGCCCCAGCCCGGACCCTCGCGCCAAAAAGTACACAATCCAAAATTATATATATATTTCACCATATAGCTATTAAGCACCATAGTGTGGCGCGTTGGTGGATTGGCCTTTGTTAAAGCTTTGAAGTGTGGGTAGAGGTCCGGGGGTCGAACCCCATGGACCCACAAAAATTTTAATAAACCAAACCATAAACAAATAGCCAATAAACAAGTGCCACGTGGTAGCCCTTGATTGGGCCACGTGGCACCTTGCCATTTGCCCAAAATCTGCCACATGTCGCATTCGGATTCGCTCGTTGTCGACCAATCAAAAAATGCCACGTCACCAGGCACCATGTCACCGTATGATCACCACGTCATCATGTACGGATCGACCAGTCAGCCTGTACGGACTGTACGGACAGGTACAGTCAGCATCAAAATTTTTGCCTGTTTGCCTTGGCGAACAGATCGCGATAACTTCTCCATACGGACTCCGTTCGAGAAAGTAAATATACCACCAGAATCAGGAATATGAGACGGACGCAATGGCATCGTTTTCGTCACATTTCGAACACTTTGAAATTTGAGCAAATTTTTGACCCCTGGTCCAGATTTTGATCATTGAGAGAACCCCAGGGTTGCTGAACACTCTGAGGAAGGAAGGCTTTGCAAGAGTGCATCGACAAAGGAAAGGATATTCCTTAATACTTCTGGAAGGGATAAGGGAGAAGACGTCAAAAGGCTTATCCTAGTGCAAGGAGTGCACTAAGGATACAATAAGTTCATCTTACAAGCCCAGGAGGAAGAGAGTTAAGTTGCCAGGAGGGCACCATAAATTCCATTGAAGGATGTAGAGGAATTTATAACCTTGAAGTTCTCAAGATGAGTAAATTCACAGAATAATTTACATAGGACTATGAAAGGAGTGCATAAGAAGGTTGAGAATAGTCTAAGTCTCGAGAAGAAATTGTGCTAAGTGTGCAAGAAGGTCGAACACTTTTCGAAGTCCCGAAGACCGTGAAATCATCCATCGTCGGGAGGATCCAGGCAGAAGAAGATTGAGAGATCTGAGATTTGGAGCTCTGAGAGGTTTTCCAAGAGAAAACATAGATATTTGTGAAGTCGTGAAGAGTGGTTTGAATCCAGACCGTTGGATCTTGAAGGGACACATGGAAGTGATCCACACCTTTTGGAGGAGTAGTATTCCAGGAGATATCAGAGGAGGATATCGAGAGACTCTCGAAGGATGGAGTCCAAAGATATCATAGACATTGATTAGAAGGAAAGACAGGGATCATTGATCCTTGTGCCATTTGAGTTCACCAATTCGTAGTTCGGGAACGTAAGAGTTGGCTGTCGTGGAAAGAGCCGAAGCCTAAAGCCCAAAGTTATTTTTGTGGTTGAGCCTCGGGACACATCTCGAGGTCATGTGATAGAAAGGGGCATGGCATGGAGAGCGAGTGCCACCGCCAAATTTGTTTGAAGGGCCAAGAAGAGAGATGCGGGGTTAAGATGACCCACATGTTGGAGAAAGAAGGACCTGTGATAGAGTTTGTCAGGTTCCAGCAGGGAGCGAAAGAGTCAATCTGAGTAAGGTGTTTGAAAAAGATCCTATACTGGGAGGTCGAGCAACCCCGAAGGAGAGAAGGGGGTTGGAATAGAATCATACCTTGTGAGTTGGATTAGCAAGCATCGTCAGTCTGCATCCACTAACAAAAAAATTGTCAATAATCCATATACATAAATCATACTGAAATCAATCATATAACACATGTGCTTAAAATGAAATACTCAAACAAGTACAATCCACTCCATGACTCAATCTGTAGTCCAAGGAAGTCCATTGATGTCATCAACATCCATAACCTGTCATGTGTCCTGCATACTTAGGAAAACTCGTCAATAGTATCTTCCAATACATATACATCAAAATAGAAATAAGTCACAATACATCATCATCATCATGTATAATCCATAATCGAAATGAAATCACAATGTACCATAACTAGATCACTTGCACGCAAGTGTACTCAAAGAATAAGTCAATAAAAGTGTGCTCAGTAGAACGAGATGTTACATACACCCCCTCTTTTTTTAAACTTCATCCTGAAGTTTGTAGAGTACATAAATGCAAGTAAAAAAATGTATCATACATAGATCTACATATCTAGTCTATAAAACAAGGAAATTGTTGACGCATTTCATATCCGTCCTCCTAGGTACTATAGTTGTCCCACTGGACCTTGACCTGATCGATTATTCGACCTAATAGTTGTCGAATGCGATGGTCCAGAAGGCAGATTGGCTCTACCATGAGATCACCCTCATCTGACACATGCAAATAACTCATGTCAATAACGTGTGACAGATCACTAATATAATGTCGTAAAACAGATACATGAAATATAATGTCCATACACCTCAAAGAATCAAGCAAGGCAAGTTGATAGTCCATGGGTCCCTTCTCTTCCATAATCTCAAAAGGTCCCAATAACCTAGGAGAGTTTATAACTCTTTCCAAAGTTGATTGTACTTTTGTGCGGTTTACTTGCAATAAAACTCTATCACCAACTTCATAACTACGTTCAACACAATGCGCACCAACATAACTCTTTTTTTGATCATTCACTTCTTTAATCCTTTGTCTTATCGATTTAATATGTTATTTCATTTCTTGGATCACTTCCGGTCCTACCGGGATCCTATCCTCAATTCGATCCCAACTCAATGGCATCCAAAACGATTGTTGGTAAAGAAACTCAAATGGTGCCATCTTAATCGTACAATGGTAAATGTTGTTGTATGCAAATTCTACCAATGGAAAGAAGTCTTCCCAACGTTTTTGTTGGTCCATCACATACATACACAACATATCCTCCAAAATATGGCTCATTCTTTCTATTTGTATGCCTATCTCCGGATGATATGTTATACTAAAGTTCAGTTGCATTCCCAAGGCCTCCTAGAAAGTGGTCCAAAATCGTCTTGTAAACATCGATCCTTGATTAGATATAATATTTCTTGGTACTCCATGTAACCTCACAATATAGCTAACAAAAACTCTAGATATATTTGATGCTTGATACATCATACACATTGGAATTAAGTGTGCAATCTTATTCAAAGTGTCAACTACCACAAAAATTGAATCGTGTCTCCTTGCTTTCAGTGGAAATCCAACAATAAAATCCATCGAAATGACCTCCCATTTTGATTCAGGAATAGTGTGTGGTTGTAAAAACCTTGTTGGATGTCTATGTTCAACCTTCACTTGCTAACTAATTATGTATGCTTTCATTCCTTTCCAGAATAATAAAGGCTTAAGGTTTGCCTTCATCTTCGTGACTCCTAGATGAGCCATGTAAACTGCTCAATGAGCTTCATTTAGGATCAAACTTATTAATTCATCGTTAGGCAGTACACAAATTCTACCGTTTAATCTCAACAATCCATAATTGTCCAATGAATAACCTTCATACATCAGTACCATCATGGTATTTTTTCCAATATTATCCTTAACTACTTTGTACTAGTCATCATCTATCTGTGATAGAATATTTTATCGAAGATTCATCTGAATAGGTATTACCGATAATATGCGTGGTCTTCGACTTAACGCATATGCCACTCTATTCATCGTTCCTATAATGTAAGTAATCTCAAAGTCGTATTCGCTAAGTAATTCTAACCAATTCCTATGTCACGTGTTCAAGTCACTCTAAGTAAATATATGCTGCAATCTACAGTGATCTGTCTTTAATTCAAATTTTCTTCCAATCAGTTAATGTCTCCAAACTCTCAAGGTATATACAATTGCTAATAACTCCAAGTAATGTGTTGTGTAGTTCTCTTCATGATTTCTCAATTTCCTTGAAATTTAAGAGATCACTCGACCGTCTTGCATCAAAAATCTTCCTAAACCTTCCTTGGATGCATCTGTGCATACCAAGAATTCCTTGTCCATATCGGGGACCTTTAGTATCACATTTTTCATCGACAACTCCTTGATATTTTGAAATGCTTCTGTGCATTTCTCAGTCCATACAAACTTCTTTTTTTTCTTCTACCATTCTGTGATTGGATTTTCTATCTTCGAAAAACCTTCAATGAATCACCGATAATATCCTGCTAAACCCATAAAGCTACATAATTGTTTTATGTTTTTCAGTGCTAGCCATTCCATAATGGCCTCTAATTTTGCTGGATCCACCAGATATGATATGTCTCAATTAATGAATCTTTGATTGGTAAAAATAACATTTTGAGAGCTTCCCATACAATTTGTTTTATCTTAGACATTGTAGAACCAATCTTAGGTGTTTTTCATGCTCTTATTTCATCCAAGAATATATCAGTATGCCATCAATAAATACTTGAACAAACTTGTCCAAGTATTTTCGAAACACCCCATTTATCGAACTCATGAATACCCCCGGGGTGTTCGTCAAACTGAAAGGAAAAACTGTAAACTCATAGTGTCTGAATATCATCTTAAATGTGGTCTTAGGGATATCATCCTCCTTAATCCATAATTGATGATATCATGATCTTAAATCAATCTTCTAAAACATCATTGCTCCTTTCATCTGATCAAACAAATCATCTATCCTTGGCAACAAATACTGGTTCTTGATCGTATTTTTGTTAAATTGACAGTAGTCAATACAAAGCCTCCAAAACCCATCCTTCTTTCTAACAAAAATCACTGGTGCACCCCACGATGATATGCTTGGACGTATAAGTTCCAAATCCAACAACTCCTTCAATTGCATTTTCAACTCTTGCAATTCCAGTGTCGAAATCCGGTAGAGAGTTCTTGCAATAGGTTCGGTTCAAGGTTTCAATTCTATTGTAAAATCCAACTCTCTTCCAGGCGGTAAACCCGACAACTCTTCTAGAAATACATCTACAAACTATTCTACTACGATAAGGTCTTGTATTCCTTTCGCCTCACCCTTTTCATTTATCACTAAGATAGAATATAACTTTCATCCCTTTCGCATACTCTTCTGCAACTTTAGGGAATAAATAAACCTCAGAGACACCCCCTGGTTTCTTCCTACAATCACCCTACTCTCTGCCAAATCATCTGTCAAACTTAACCATTTTGTCTTACAGTTAAGTATCACATAATGTGATTGCAACCAATCCATTTCTATCACTATGTCATAATATTCTAAGATTATGACGTATAGGTTGGCCTTTGTTACAAAATATCCCAAGTTAATGCTACAGTCCATAACCTTTCCTCCAAATTTTTGTTTGGCACCAAATGTGATTTATATGTATCTGAACTTGTCTTGCTCGACTACCTTTACGTTAACTCTATTTAGCGCATCACTAGAAATAAATCTCTCTATATCACCTGGATCTATCAAAATACTAAAACTTTGATTAGCGATCTTACCTGATGTCTCGAGAATAGTGGACTGGTACTCGGCCTGGAGGTTATTCACTGCTACATGAATCTTGTGGGCCTTGCCCAAATATCCAATTGTAGTGGGTCTTGATGAGCTGGAAACATTGGAATTCTCAATTGGAAAATATCGTTGGTAATGTGTCTCTTCACATGTGCAACATCTAGCCTTCGGTCCATTCCTCTTGGTCCCTAAGGTAGAAGTTGTTCACTTAGCCGTTTGTGATCCCAGTATGTTCTGTTGAACATGCATAAAATTTTGTTCTTGTTGTTGTGTTCCTTTGTAAGGAGTCCTCTACTGAGGAGTCTATCGTCGCGGTGTCTAGAACATAAGTCATATGGGAATATATTGATGCCCAAAAGTTTGTCTAGCTGGTGTCTGATGATGTTGTGCTCCTGATGTCGTCTGTCTAGTCGGTCTAGAAGAACTCCCTCCCTGACCCCCACTGTTCAGTTATTCCATAGCTACGGGGGCCTTCTGAACTGCATCGTGCAACGTATGAGGCATTAGGGTCCTCACCTTCACTCAAGTTTTGAATTTAAATCCAAAAACAATCTTGTTGACCTTTAACTTCTCCGTGTTTAGATGTGGAGCATACTTAAGTATCTCCATTAACTTGGCCTCATACTCTGACACCGTATGACCATCATGTCATAAGGAATTGAACTCATTAAGATATATATCAATGAATTCCTTGGAAAAATACCTCTCCTAGAACCATTCCTCGAACAAATCCCATGACATGTCTTCGATGGCCATGTTTAGTTTGGGTAGGAGTGTCTTCCACCAAATTAGAGCACTACCCTTCAGCTGAAAGAAAACCATGTAGACTTTCATGTTGGAGGTGTAATCATGAAGTGTGAAGCACATCTCCATGTTCTCTAGCCATTCCTTGGTGGCTAAGTTATCTATGACACCCTAGAACTCGAGAAAATTCACCTTCTCGAGTTCTTTGTGTATGCTAATACTACCATCTAGAGCGTGTTGTGAACCCTCATTGGGAACAAACGCTCTGCCCTCATCTTAATCCATGTAATTGGTCAACGCCTCTGACATCCTCTGGAAGGATATCATCATACCTACCACATCTCCCACAACAACCTTCTCTTTCTCAATATTCTTCTCATCTCCCCGGGGGTTAGATCCCTCAGGCATGGATACTATCGGAGGTATCACATCTCTTCCTCCAACACCACATCGTCTACTTCCCCTGCGTCCTCTAACCATGATTACCTGCATGGAAAATTTCAAAATTAATTAGTGATACATCTTTACCATTTAGTTAACACAGTGGAAGGCATAATGGTCCAATGTCGTAGGGTTGAACCTGCTCTGATACCATATGTAATTTCCCCTCCATTAATACATAAATTAGATACAAAGATTTTTTTTTTCTTTTGAAACATCAGTTAGAACAAGTGATATGCAACAATAACATACATCAATATTACACATAGTCTTCTCATCTACATCACTACAAGGAAAAAAAATTACATCATCATGAATACTAACATATCAATCATATCTCATAAAGATAACAAGAATGACTAACCACCCAACCTACCCTGCAAGGTTAGGACCTCCAAGACACATAATCAACGTTCAAGTCCAGGATTCGTCCGACTGATTTTGACCATTTAAGGTCTCAGTACTGGCGTTTGTTGTAAAGAACATAGATGTATCTATTCCCATACCCAACTCTAATCTAGATTTAGGACTAAAAAATTATAGTAAGGTACTTAAACATAATGCAATCAATTTTTTTTTGTAATTCAATATACTATTACAAAATTATCTATTTACATACAAATTTCACATCATGGGAAACTACTCAAAAGTCTAGTTCCATCTCACTCCAATTTATTAGTCAAATTAGTTACTATCATCTTTTCTTAAAACCTTTGATTCAATATAACCAAGAGATGGTTAACGTTATATCTACTACTAGGAACTCAATCAATAATCATCAAGGTTTTAACACTCAACCACTTCTAGGCTCATTATATCAAGTAAGTATTTAATTGTTGTGGGGAAATTCTACCCTACGGACTAACAAGCTAGGGTTTAAACTTGCATGTAGATCATGACCCTTTAGAAATTACTTTTAACCTTCTACCCCAAACCTAAAACCCTTTTTCACATGCAAACATGGAAAGAACCAACTAACCTTTTTATCGACGGTTGGTGTAGATCCTCCGTTGCGCTTTATCCCGTTGCTTCTGCTGCTCCTTCCAAAAAGCGATCCTGCAATCAAGACAAAACTACGCATGCATGCTATTGTTCTACTAGAGGGTTAGAGATTAAGCATAAATCGAATAAAACATATAAGATTCGTGCATTGGGACGGGAAAAGTACTCTTTATTAATCTCAATATGAATCAACTTACAATGATAATAGAGATCGGCCACCGTTCCTTTTATCCTGATCCTGGGCTCCTCCTCTTCTTTGTCCTCCAACTGCTTTGCTTGAATTCTCCTAAAGCTTGAGGAAAGGCTAAAGGGTTGGGACAAAATGGATTCGGCAATTGGGCAGAGTTTCTTTGCTATGATCTTCCTTCTCCAAATAGTACCCCTACCCCTCCTTTTATAGGCTAGAAGGAGCTAGAGTTTTGGACGAACTCTCGGCCATGCATGGCTGGGAGTTCCAGTTAACTGACCCAAAGCTTTTCGTCCCGTCGGAAACTTTCCTATTTTTGTGCTTTGTTAGGTAAACGTGGGCTGTAGTGGGCCAGCCAGCGTTCCAACGCATGCAGTATAAGGCCTGCCCGCGTTCCAACGCGCTCAATGATGGGTTAAGGTGCGGGCTACTTAATTTAAGAGGTTTTTCAAGAGTTTGTTCAACATGGCTTTAGCAAGGAAAGGGTATGAGTTGGCCTGATGCCAGGTAAGCCTGTATAGTGAAATTTAGGGTTATAATAGATGCCCCCTAATGTGTGAGGTCAGAAGAGTATCTGATGGCCGAAATACATTACCAATTCTTTACCAATCTGTACTGATATGCTGAATGAGTGAGCCCAGGAATCAGGAATCAGGAGGTGCCATCTGCAAAAAATATCAAATGTCTCACCGAGGTGGGCATACCCATGATCGGGATAAAATAGAACCATGGCTACCAATCAAATACACTGTAGATCCATGTCAAATAGCTATAAAGAGTAGCTGCGAACAATACACAGTGGAGCTACATCTCAAAATCAGAAAGATATACATAGAAAGTATCCATCTCTCAGAAGCTGATTCGGCCTGATGGTTGTACTTTAGAGCTCGAGCAACAACTTCAAAGACTTCTAAAACTCGGGTAGAAGTGTAATATGAGTGTACGACTGCACTACCCAGAGGTCTTCGACAGCTCGTCGGTTATGGACTTGATAATCTTGATGATCGGACTGAAGGCTTCAGTGATTTCGAACAAAGACTTGATTGGACATTCAGGATGGCCGGGTATGCAGACAAGGGATATATTGCAGAGGGGATGACTCAGGCTTAGTAACAAAATTCCCTTGGACAATAGCACGACAAGTGATAAGACTCAAGCAACATATCTGTTTATCATAAGTCTACGAAGCAGGAGGCCACGCAAACTCTCCATATGTTTGGAAGAGTAACCAAACGGTGGAGGACACAACTCTATAACGAGCAAAGCTTCCTAAGGTCGTACTACATCCCATAGTCTGATGAATCAAACGGACAGATGTGCTTTATCCAAGGGCGACTCATAATGCTGCCAATAAAGAAAATACTTTTCCCATCCTCTTTTTGGGGTATATTTGATTTTTTTGTTCTTTTTGATGATTTTGAAAGAATAAAGGAATATTACGTTACAATGGAGGAACGAGCACAACAAACATACAAGCTCAAGGCACAAGGACCAGACTGATGTTCTAGGAAATAATACTTGGGAAAAATCCTCCAGTGGCCAAAGGTGTTAAAACGCAGACACACACTGTTACTAGGCTGAAAGGTAAAGGATGCAGATGCGGTTGATAGAACACACAATGGTAACGTCCTTTGATGTAAGTTTAACAAGCCCAGAGAAGGCAAGCTCGGTGTTTTTCATATTTAGAGAGTCTGAAAAAGCATAAAGGAAACTCCATTGGGGTACCTTTTTCGTCAATAGTCTAGTCGGTTCGAAAAAGGGATAAACTAGCACCGACTAGACGTCAATTCAAAACCATTTTAACGAGTGTGAAAAGGACAAGATCACTCGGCTATTTTTTCACTTT
>ML826370.1:156392-171815 GCA_009831015.1 Picea engelmannii | reverse complement strand
TAGGGCTGACGTCATAGTGACAGCAACAAACTTATAGGTGACGTCACACTTGTTTGATCTCTTGCTTGGCTTAGAACGTTGTGACCTTCATCACCTTGTTTAAGTGGACTTTGAGTTGTTGTTTATTTTCATGAGTTTGGTTGGCAAACGTCTTTCTCATTGTCCTTAAATCTGACCTAAATCTAAGGCTGACGTCACCACTATTGCAGCAACAATATCTATGATGCAGCAACATTATTTATTATGAGCAGATTTGATATTTGTAGCATTGTGATATAATAAAGATCTGATTTTGCACATTGAATGCTCTTATCTCTTGATGTACTTATTGAAGAAATGATATAAGTCTTTTCTTTGTATTAGTAATCATTGACTTCGTCAATAATTACATCTAATCATTCCTCATATGTATATTTGAGGATAGTCATTGATATTATGAAGTACTAACCCACTGCAAGCACATTTTCTAGCTTTGTTTGTCTTGTCTCGCAAGCAGGTGCCTCATCAGTGGAACATTTCCTTTGACTATCTCATCCTTGGCAGTAATCTGTAAAAGGGAATCTATCACTTTGATCCATTATACCTTTAGCCCTTTAGAAACCCAGATTACATAGGGATGTCTCCCTTGGACTAGCCATCCTAAATAGAAAGAGCTCCCCATCGAGGTGACAGTGGGTGGGGAAGCTCATGTTACGCCGGTTTTAAGCCTTGACTCAAGCTACTTAAACCCTTCCTACAAACCGTGCGATAACAGAGCCATAGGGGGCGTCCTGTGATTCTGAAAAACTCATATCTAGAGAGATCTGCTTGTGATTTGGTCCTGAAACTTCTTCCACGGGATTCTCTTAGCCCGATGTACATTCCGGGAGAGTTTCAAGACATTTGGAGTTGTATTCCTACAGGGACGAGTGCATTGGGGTTTTAGCTATTCATGAGGGCGCAACTCCCTTAGGAGATTCATCAGTTGAAGGGGTTACACTTGGACGTTGGGCCTGAAACTTCTGGAGGAAGTCCCCACTGCCCTGATCTATCAGTGGGACGAGTTTGAGCTCATTTGGAGCATCTTGCCATCAGGGCCGAATTCTTGAGGGTTTCAGTCTTCACTTGGACCGTGGCACTCTTCAGCTAGAGGGTTTGACATCCAGATCTGCTGGGTATTGGTCTTCATTACTTATTCAACCTTTGGAGGCTTCTTTTGTATCAGTAGAGCATTTTGTAGCAGCTCATACCTATTGATTGTACGGCCATCTGATGTTTATGCCATATCGACCATCTATTATATTGATTCTACATAATAAAAAGGTCAGATCTTGTTTGTGCTTCTATATCTTGATTATGTTATGATCTTCATGTGTTGGATGAATCTTGTATGCACTTAATAACTCAATAAACACCTGCACAACAATAAATTAGTAGTAGTTAGTGATACCAAGCGAAAAATTTGGCTTGGGATCATTACAGGGAGCTAAAGAGATATGAAGGAAAATGACAATTACAATGGTTACAGTCATTAGGGAACTCAAATAGTTGGACAAGGAAGATGAACAATCATGCTAAGAAGAATAATTGCAATGACAATCAAGAAGAATGAGTTAGCCAATGCCAAGAGATAGCCCATAAAAGATTCATTAGGTGTTGAAATGGTTGTAGAGCCATAGCAAAGCACTAAGTTTCACGTTAGTAATTTTGTACATGTATGTGCATTTCTATGATTGAGAATGACTAAACTATTTCCCTTAGCTTTGTAATCTAGTTCTCTATTTTGTTAGTGTGATTGCTGATTGTTTAAAACTTGTAATATGATCTATGTTCTAACCTAAGAAGTTGCAGAATATTGTGCATAGTTTGCGAAGGTGAAGATTTTGGCTCATTTTGAGCACAATATGCCCTCGACTACACTAGTACAAAAATCTTGTTATCTAGTGTCGTAATATTTAGCATGTGGTATGGCTGTATTACCAAATGTTATACTCTAAAATACTATTTGATATGGTTGTAATGCCAAATTTTAGTGGTAGAGGAAATTGGGGAAGAACATTTATTTCTGTTCAAATTACTTTTTTTTTTTTTAATTAAGTTTTTTCGTTTTTTTGGGTTATTTGTAGTAGTGGGACACCGAATTTGTTAACTAGTTGATGTCAAGGTTATAATTGGTCGTTCTATATGTCAAGGTGCCACATCAACTCTCAATATGATGTTAATTGGATGTAGGCCCCCTCTACTAACTACTTAGAAACTTTAAAAATGCATGACTTCATCTAGAACTGGCAAATGGAGATCATGATTACTTGTTTGGCCATATCAAACATTCCTTTTCTAATTTTGATTCTATGTTTTCTTAGTAACTTGAAGGTAAATTTACGCTTCAAAATTGATTTATCACTCTCATTCTTTTCACCCCTTTTCTCATGCACAATGACGGTAAATTCCTAGCATGTAATGATAAATTAAAAGATTTTAGCCACAACAGGTAAAGTGTGTTGACAGGCTTAGTAGTTCATTTTTGTTACTAGTGTTTAGTTTTTTCAGTTTTTTTTGTTTTAATTGGAAATGCATATCAATGACAAAGGGACAAACCTTGTGGAGTGCATTCTTGGATTCAGTATAAAATTGGACTTCGTGATGATTGCCCCACTTTTCTCATTGTGCTTCAAGTTTATGCTTATCTTTTACTTCTTAATAATCTCGATGGAGTAAAGGATGTACACTCAAGTTTGTTACCAATGTTCTCATATTGAGTGATGCAGATTGATATGCTATTGGGGAAAGCATATTCAGATTGGGGACACATAGGAGATGCTGTGGCAGTATATGATTCATTGATAGCTTCTCATCCAAATGACTTTCGAGGATACTTAGCAAAGGTTATCCATTTCAATGGTCTTTTAATATTAATTAGTGTGACAACAAACGGTGAAAGAATTGCTTTATGGATAAAGTTTGTTTTGCAAATTTACTATTGAAAATATTGTTTTCTATTCTTAATTTATTTTTCCTTTCCAAACTCAATAAATCTAAGATGCATGGCTATTTAAATCAGTGTTACCAACATCCCGATAATATCTCGATGTTGACGATATTATCTTCAAAATCAGCATCGGCGATATTTTCCGATATTTTCATTCTTACAACATTGTTTTTCATTCTTACGACATTTTCTGATATTTTCCAATATTTTCCCCGATGTTGCCGATATTTTTATTTTCAGACCCTCGGCGATATTTTGCCAATGCCGATGTTTGCAACACTGATTTAAATAGAAGAAATCAGATTCTGTTTGATTGTTCTGAAAGGGTCGGGAATGTAATTTGCATCATTTTATCGATCATGCTAGAACATGGAATTCAAAATAAGTTCAAGTGCTTTTGAAGGATGCCTATGGCACTTTGAAAGCTATATAGTCAAGTGCATTTAGCCTTGAACAATGCTTGAGCGGAATGTTTGATAAAATAAAGTAGATCTTGATCAGTTACCTGTTAAGTTATGCCGGTTGAAAGTCATTTTTCCGTCCAAAAAATTCTAGTAACCATCACTAAAGCAACAAGATTTAGTCTAGTGTTTGTTTTGTTACTCGGTCAAGTTCAATTTTGATTTATGTTTACTAGAATAAAATTTCAGTTGCTAATATTCTTGATATGATTAATTTTAAAGTTCTCCCTAAAATAATTTGCCAATTAAAATTAGAAATTTACCTCAAAATTTCCAAAATAAAATCATCTACAGAATTGATTTAATTTAAAAATCAGAATTTTGGTACCAACTAAATTTTATGGAGTAAAAAATCATTAGAAACATCTGATGAAGACATAAATACACAACTTATGGTTATGGTGTAGGTTCTCTCTTCTTCCGTTGTTTTTCTCCTTAGACCATCTTCTGGAGATTGATTGGTCATGATTGTTGATGGAACATGTACTTTGTATAAATATGGCTTATAATCCAATGTGTGAGGTGGGCTGACAAATTTTAATAGTATTAACAAGTGAACCACTATTTATTTTATTTTAGGAGGAAATTCACTTTCCAATGTTAATAATCAGTGTTGCAAACATCGGCATCGACAAAATATCGCCAAGGGTCTGAAAACGAAAAATATCGAAAACATCGGGGAAAATATCGGAAAATGTCGTAAGAATGAAAAAATTACAAAAATATTCATTTTTTTTCAATTTTTTAAATATCTAAAGCATAAAAAAAAACATCAAATAAATGCATTTCCACATAAATATGAAAAGAGAACCGATATATAAGATGTATAAGATGTATAGTAAACTCGAATACATCACAGATCAACACTGAATCATGTCCTGACTCTAAAGCCTCAAAATATCATCAAAAAATATAATAAATGTATCTCATCATCACGAGTCATCTACAATGAAATCAGATAAATAAACTAATGATTCCCTCTGCCCGTTTTACGGGCAAAGGTGGTGGCTCTAGAAATGGATTTTCCTTTAAAGGAAGAAGGCCCTGGGGCTGGCATTTGACTCTGATGTCCTATAGAAGAAGCGGGAGCTAGACTCTGGTGTCCTCTATCGGTGCTACAACCAAGTACAACTCGCTTTGTCGGAGTCTGTGAAGACATATTCATGCGAATCCATATGAATCCAAACCATTATACACAAATATGCAAAGTTTCTCATGTAAATAGCAAGTAAGGGTGCATTTAACCAAAATAGCATCGAGTGCAATCCATCTCTGAACCAAAATACATCAACAAAGAGGTTGTAAATGGCCTCTAGAGTCCAAAAAAAATCATGCTACAACAAATAACTACATATCAAAATCATTGCCTATATTAGGATCCTCATCATCAGTGTCACCCTTTAAGCATTAAAATAAGATAGAAAAAGCTTAACATGCCTAATAAGTGATTTTACTTGAGTGAAGGGTACAATTTTACTAGGGTGATGACAGAAGAGTTCAACAATCAATGCCACCAACATCGAGGTACATAAAGGGCTTGGTGCTCTTGTCTAAATGCCAGTTCCATACTCTCATACATTTCCACTAAATTATGTTGTGTATACACTCACCATAGTGCTCATCAAAAAAGAACTTACATAAGAACTCATATGCTTACCAACTTCGAAAGGACTTCCTGTTGGAAGGGATAGTCTTGTTCCGAGGAAAGAGGTTAGGGTTTGTTGAAGCTCGGAACTAGACCTTGTGAGGTAATCGAAATCGAAAGATCTTCTTGTGTAAGTCCCCAGTGGAGTCGTCCCTGTATCCTTTGGAGTCGCCAGGTGAGTTAGAAAAAATAAAGCAATTAAAATAAAAACTCATTGATGTTGTTGTTACCAAGATTGCCATATTCCCAGACAATGGTGCCAATTTGTTAGCACAAATTTCCACCCTCTAATTGAGCTAATATAACCTGTTATTACAACGATGGAAACTTGGCTTATTGGAGTAAAGCCCCAAATTGTTATGGGCTAGACCCCTCTCCGTTTGGGCTAGTGCTTGCTAGCGTCAGGGGGGAGTCCATAGGAACCCTAGGTACCTTGCTGTCTTTTAAGACATATTTTCTACGTGTAAACCCAAAAAACAGTGATTTGTTCATCTTGGACAGTGTGTTAAAACTGTCCAAAACAATGGGGAAAATATAGCTTTTCACTTGGAGGGATCCTGCAGGGTTAGCATAATGATTATAGAATAGAAGTAGAACAAAAACCTAGTCAAAAGATTAAATAAATCACAATGAATAGTTCAGAAAATTGACCAATCATATTGCAAAATTCACAAATACCAACAAGAAACACAGGTTAGAACACAAACACTTAATTTCTTTATTGAATAGGCTTGCAAGAGGCAAGTCCACAACCGGTACAATAATCACTTTGATCAAAGAATAAGTCACTAGAATAAGAGAGAGATAGAGAAGAATGAGAACGAAACACTATATTTTTGCTGCTAAGAACCAACGAATAACCAATGAAGACCATCCAATATATAGGAGAGGAGTGTGAAGAAAATAGGAGTTAATGCGCATGAGGGAATAAGTGTCAATGAGTAATGTGCATGGGTGAGTTATGAGTGAGGGTTTATGTGCATGGTGTAATGACCCCACTTTCGAACCTCAGGGTATTTCACAGTGTTATGATGACCAGGGTAGCGAGTTGGAGATTATAGCGAGTACAGGAGCTATTGAGGGATATTTTGGGGTCCGACTTGCATCGTTCATCCTATTTCATCATTATGATCCATTCCGCACAGATTGGCTTTGGTTTCGTTGCATTCCAACGATTTCCATGATTTTKAGTATTTTGAGCTATAGGTTAATTAAATTCACTGAACAGGTCATTTTGGGCACAATACTTGGAGGAACCTCTCAGTGTAATAGCTCATTGGAATCGGGAGGAACAACACTACAGGATAGGATGATGAGAAGTGACTTTCAGTGGCCAGGGAAGCCACAAGGAGAGATAAGGTGTTTTTCAGAGGTAAAAAGTTTAATTAATTAATTAAAGTGATTTAATTAATTAATTAATAATTAATAAAATGAAAGTCACTTTGGAGGGACAAGGAGCAGGAAGTATAAAGGAGAGGAAAGGGCCTCTATTATCTCATTCATGTATGATTATCTTTTGATATCTGGCTTCTAGCTAGTGATCCCATACCTTGGGGGTTTTGGGGGTTTTGAGGGTTTTGAATTAATAAACCCTAGAGGACGATTCAGTGGTGAAAGATTCCACCTAGCTTGTCCCAAGCTTGGTGTCGGGGATGCAATACTCCCACACACCATTCTACTTCAGATCTATGCAGTTGCAGGGGAGTTCTACATCAGTTACAAGTGCAGGAAAAGAGAGGGCGCACCAGTAGAGGGTTTCCAGCAAGGGGGGCGCACTTGTGGAGCTAGGATCCTTCATTTTAGTTAAGGGGAAGAGATTTAGGGAATTCCAGGTATTGGGTTTTCTTTGCAGGTGCCATAGCGACATTCTTGGTTGCTTCCGGAGGTATTTTGATGGAGGATTGATTTGCATTAAGAGTGGGACGATTTCCCCAAGAGGAGGGTGCATCATCTTTTGGAGGGTGGTTAGATCCAAGAGTCCGACAGGGCTTTTGGTGATTTGAGAATTTGGGTTTTCCTTGCAGTGTCCCGGTCTATCATTCCAATGAGTTGTGGAGCATTTAGAGGTCTCTAGGAGGGAGGCCGAATTATCTAGGGTTCCAGTCATCCAGGGGGACGCATCACTCATTGGAGGGAGGCTAGATCCATGATTTGAGAGGGATTTTGGAGATTTGAGCACCTGGGTTGTCCTTGCATTTACCCGATCTAGAGTTTGGCCTATTCATTAGAGGGTTTGTTGATTTTTGGCAGAAGGGCCGAATTGTTGAGGGTTTCCAGTCTTTCAGCAGAGCGTGACCTATCCAGTTAGGGGTTTGGCACTCCATACAACACATATCTCTTTTGTACTGGTCTTCATGGTGTATTCAACCTTTGGAGGCTTGTAGTCTTCTATTGGAGCATTTTGTAGCAACTCTTATTATGTTTATGGGAGACATCTGTTGAGCATTCCAGATCAGCCTCACTCTTGTATCAGGTTCTTGCTCAATATATTAATAAAGGTCAGATCTTTGCTATTGGTTCCATATTTGGTGTATCTTGTACTTTCATTGATTGTATCTTGAAATCTATGTGTGATAACTGAATATAAACCTTAAGTCCAAATTTAAGAGGTCAATCTGCAAACACACACATACAAACAAGTAAATCAAAAAGTGTTTGACGAAATGCCACAACCAGAAACAATTAAAATTCATGCAAAAACGTAATGTTCTTGGCCTCATGGCTTGGGAACATTACAGTGGTATCAGAGCTTGAAAAGAGAACATTACAGTGTTGAAAAGAGAACTGATATATAAGATGTATAAGATGTCTAGTAAACTCGAATACATCACAGATCAACACTGAATCGTGTCCTGACTCTAAAACCTCAAAATATCATCAAAAAATATAATAAATGTATCTCATCATCATGAGTCATCTACAATGAAATCAGATAAATAAACTAATGATTCCGTCTGCCCCTTTTATGGTCAAAGGTGGTCACTCTAGAAATGGATTTTCCTTTAAAGGAAGAAGGCCCTGGGGCTGGCATTTGACTCTGATGTCCTGTAGAAGAAGCAGGAGCTAGACTCTGGTGTCCTCTACCGGTGCTACAACCAATTACAACTCGCTCTGTCGGAGTTCGTGAAGACATATTCATGCGAATCCATATGAATCCAAACCATTATACAGAAATATGTGAAGTTTCTCATGTAAATAGCAAGTAAGGGTGCATTTAACCAAAATAGCATCGAGTGCAATCCATCTCTGAACCAAAATACATCAACAAAGAGGTTGTAAATGGTCAATAGAGTCCAAAAAAAATCATGCTACAACAAATAACTACATATCAAAATCATTGCCTATATTATGATCCTCATCATCAGTGTCACCCTTTAAACATTAAAATAAGATAGAAAAAGCTTAACATGCCTAATAAGTGATTTTACTTGAGTGAAGGGTACAATTTTACTAGGGTCATGACAGAAGAGTTCAACAATCAATGCCACCAACATCGAGGTACATAGAGGGCTTGGTGCTCTTGTCTAAATGCCAGTTCCATACTCTCATACATTTCCACTAAATTTTGTTGTGTATACACTCACCATAGTGCTCGTCGAAAAAGAACTTACATAAGAACTCATATGCTTATCAACTTCGAAAGGACTTCCTGCTGGAAGGGATAGTCTTGTTCCGAGGAAAGAGGGACAAGGAGCAGGAAGTATAAAGGAGAGGCAAGGGCCTCTATTCTCTCATTCATGTATGATTATCTTTGATATCTGGCTTCTAGCTAGTGAGCCCATACCTTGGGGGTTTTGAGGGTTTTGACTTAATAAACCCTAGAGGACGATTCGGTGGTGAAAGATTCCACCTAGCTTGTCCCAAGCTTGGTCTCGAGGATGCAATACTCCCCCAAACCATTCTACTTCAGATCTACGCAGTTGTAGGGGAGTTCTACAGTAGTTACAGGTGCAGGAAGAGAGAGGGCACACCAGTAGAGGGTTTCCAATAAGGGGGGTGCACTTGTGGAGCTAGGATCCTTCGTTTTGGTTGAGGAGAAGAGATTTCAAGAATTCCAGGTATTGGGTTTTCTTTGCGGGTGCCATAGCGCCATTCTTGGTTTCTTCTGGAGGTATTTTGATAGAGGATTGATTTGCATTGAGAGGGACGATTTCCCCAAGAGGAGGGCGCATCATTCTTTGGAGGGTGGTTAGATCCAAGAGTCCGGTAGGGCTTTTGGTGATTTGAGCATTTGGGTTTTCCTTGCGGTGTCCTGATCTATCGTTTAGTTGTGGAGCATTTGGAGGTCTCTAGGAGGGAGGCCTAATTATCTAGGGTTTCACTCATCCAGGGGTGCGCATCACTCATTAGAGGGAGGCTAGATCCATGAGTTTGAGAGGGATCTTGGAGATTTGAGCACCTGGGTTGTCCTTTCATTTACCTGATCTACAGTTTGGCATATTCATCGGAGGGTTTGGTGATCTTTGGCAGCAGGGCCAAATTGTTGAGGGTATCCAGTCTTCCAGCAGAGCATGACCTATCCAGTTAGGGGTTTGGCACGCCATATGACACAGATCTCTTTTGTACTGGTCTTCATGGTGTATTCAACCTTTAGAGGCTTGTAGTCTTCTATTGGAGCATTTTTTAGCAGCTCTTATTATGTTTATAGGAGCCATCTGTTGAGCATTCCAGATCGGCCTCACTCTTGTATCAGGTTATTGCTCATTATATTAATAAAGGTCAGAGCTTTGCTATTGGTTCCATATTTGGTGTATCTTGTACTTTCATTGATTGTATCTTGAAATCTATGTGTGATAACTAAATATGAACCTTAAGGCCGAATTTAAGAGGTCAATCTGCAAACACACACATACAAACAAGTAAATCAACAAGTGTTTGACGAAATGCCACAACCAAAAACAATTTAAAATTCATGCAAAACCGCAATGTTCTTGGCCTCATGGCTTGGGAACATTACAGTGGTATCAGAGCTTAGACTCCTACCAGCCTGAGGGATCTTCCATAAGGAAAGATGGGGTCTATAGATTTTTCTAGAGAAGTGGTGAGTTGTGAAAGGGATTATCACGCCCTTTGTGAGAGTCTTGGGGCTCTAATAACACTCCAACAATTTATATCCATGAAAAATCCCAGTTGGAGCAAAGATGAGGTTACATATTGGGTCAACATAACAGAGGAAAACAGAGCAGCAACAGCTAGATGGAGGGAAGCACAGAGTAACCCCACACCCATTAGGAGCAGGCTACTTTGCTACAGTTGCAAAGTGCCCTAGGAACCAGATCATAGTTGTAGGGGTAAAGGTAAGAAACATATTATTGAGGTACACTATGATAGTGATCATGAGGTGTGTGAGGATATAGAGCGAGATCTAGATGCCTATTTGGAGAAGTCAGATGATGCTAGTGACTCTTGCATAGAGGCTAGTGAATATGTCACGCTTGAGGAGGATAGTGACCCTTCGCCTTGGAGGAACAGTGGGATGGATAGGATGATAGCACTTGTACTTTAGCAGCCATATCACCATGTGTTGATGACCTCACACTTCAGTCGAGGGATGACACTAGTAGAGATCCACATGTGTCAGCACCTAGAGATGACGAGCTCCCTAGGATGACCGTGACACATCTGTCATCTTTCCAGTCACCCATGATAGCCACAACACATGAGGATAGCAGTGACATGTCAAATATGATAGAGGAGCCATCCGTGAGGGATACACACCAGAGACATATGGATCCATAGATCCAGGAGGAGTTGACCCTACACCCACATATCAGCATGAGGAGATTGAGTCGCCTCTTTGGTAGACTCCATTAGTAGAGAAGGTTATGGGGATTGACAGATTTAGGGGACACTTACTTCCAGGACCAACCTGCAGTGGTGAGGGTGCACTCCTTATTGGTCAGGATGACCATAGCACGTGTCTGGACACATCTATATGGAATCCAGGCACAAATGATAGTAGCAGGGTGAGTGCACAGGAGGATACATCTGCTCACTCCGGATACAGTATGATTCAGAGGGATTTAGCAGTGGGTGATGATGTGCAGTCACATATAGGAGGACCCAGTAGCACAATGGACAGGGGGTAGTTCAACATTTTATCTTCTACAAACAGTATTGTTGGGGATCCCAGTGTGGCGCTAGTAATGAGAAACATGAGGTGCCACCTCAACATGACTATGATCAGGAGTCACACTACTTGACAGGACAATTGAGAGTTAGTGAGGATATGATCATGGTAGCCACTAGGCACATTGATGACACACATACATTGGTGACAAATTACTGCTGGAGGGCATCCGTGGCACATGGTAGTTCAGATGGGGAATCTGCCATGGATGACTTTCGTACACTCAGAGAGAGAGTGACTACGATGAGGGCCGACTACCAACAATTGTTGATGGATAGAGACTATCTATTGGAGGTTGGCGAGATGCATCACATGGCCCTGAGGGAGCAGGAGTTCGATATGGACAGACTCACTCATGAGTTGGAGAGCACTCGAGGATTCTTGAGAAGCACACAGATAACCCTTCAAGAATCAGAGTCCAGATTAGAGGAGCTTCTTGAGGAGATTCGCTAGAGATCCACTACATCTATCTTAGTGGAGAGTCAGATATAATCTTCAGTCACATCGCTAGAGGATGTTGATGGCTTGGTAGAGGAGCACCAGTTGATGGAGGAGCATGAGGAGTACCTAGGATCACTTATGAGTTTGGGGAGTTATGATCTGGAGGCGCAGGAGCTACCCCCTACGAGGATCTTTGAGATAATCCAGCACTCACATATGCATGTGGACTCCAGAGCCAGGGGCAGTCTTGAGGACACATCCATTTGTATTCCGGGAGTGGTTGACCTTCATGTATAGATTGATCCAGTGGTACACCCAGGATCTACGATGCAACATGAGTATACGGGAGATGTCATGAGTATGTCGGAGCATACAGTGGTGAGTGATAGCTCACAAAGACATGCCGAGATGTACGATGGGATTCAGAGGGGTATATTTCCTTATAGGGAGGAGACACACTTAGAGGAACATGCAGATGTCACTCATTTGCAACGACACCTAGTTATGAGAGATCACCTTCATCGTATCAGCAGTTGCATGGGAAATGAGAGATGGAGGTTGGTTGACCAACAATTGGAGCAGTTATTTCCGATTGTACCTGATGATTGGGGTTCAGTGATGACTGTAGGTGAGTATTTATCATGGGTACCGGTAGATGAGATTTTGGTCGAATCCTTGGGATTGACCAAAGCAGGTGTTATTTTCCAGTCCTACAGTCAGCTATAGATGCTTCTGTTAGTCTTTCTTGACACTCTCATCATAGACAACAACATGAGGAGAGATAGATAGTGGCTGAGGACATGGAGAGTGGTTAGGTTAAGACCACATGACATGAGTAATTTTACTACATACAATAGGATAGAGGTGGATTGTCATAGGCAGTCAGTTGAGACTTGGTGCTTGAGCATCATAGGCCAGGGGATAACAGACATCTTAGGGGATGACACAGCTACAGATTCTCAGGAGGATGAGCACGGAGGGCTTCCGACAGTGATCAGTACGACACAGGAGCAATTAGCAGGGATCGGAAGTGATAAACTTCCAAGTTTGCCATGGGATCCGGGAATTCATTTTGTTAGCAGGATGTTTCATTGTATGATGATCCAGGTTGCGCCAGAGAGCCACATACTCCACCTTGGGTTGGTTTGGAGTGGGCCTGCAAGGACTTGTCCTATGGAGTGAGGCAGTTGCTCACTCTCGATCATCATGATCGGGCATGGAGATGGTTGGGCAGGTACTACTTCCACAGAGATGTTTTTACAGATGCAGTTGTAATGTTCCCAAGCCAACATGCCAGGAACATCACGATTTTGCATGATTTTTAAACTGTTTCTGAGTGTGGAATTTCGTCAAACACTTTGCTTACTATGGTTCTTTAGGTTGCGCTTAGGGTTATACTGTTGGTTTATATGTGTATTTGTAGCAACAGATAAGAAGACAAAGCAAAGAAACATACCACAACCATATGCAAGATCAACAATATGATAGACAACCCAAAAATGATTCAGATCTGATCTTTATTCATAATAATAAGAACCTGATATAAGGATGATGTAGATCTGGAGTGCTCAACAGATAGCTCTCATAAACATCATAAGAGTTGTTACAAAATTCTCCAATAAAAGACTACAAGCCTCCAAAGGTTGAATACTCAATGAAGACTCATGCAAGGAGAGATCTATCTAGGCCGTATGGAGCACCAAACCCCCAAGCTGGATGATGCTATGCTCTGCTGAAAAATTGGATACCCTCAACAATTCGGCCTTGCTGCCAAAGACCATTAAACCCTCCGATGAATATTCCAAACTATAGATCGGGTAAATGCAAGGGCAACCCAGGTGCTCAAATCTCCAAGATCCCTCTCAAACTCATGGATATAGCCTCCCTCCAATGAGTGATGCGCCCCCCTGGATGACTGAAACCCAAGATAATTCGGCCTCTCTCCTAGAGACCTCCAAATGCTCCACAATGATAGATCGAGACACATCAAGGAAAACCTAAGTGCTCAAATCGTCAAAGAACCTGCTAGACCCTTGGATCTAGCCACCCTCCAAATAATGATGCACCCTCCTCTTGGGGAAATTGTCCCACTCTCAATACAAATCAATCCTCCATCAAAATACCTTTGAAAGGCACCAAGAATGGAGCTATGGCACCTGGAATTCCCGAAATTTCTTCTCCTCAACCAAAACGAATGATCCTAGCTCCACAAGTGTGTCCCCCTTGATGGACATCCTCTCTCTTCCTATGTCTGTGGCTGGTGTAGAACCCTCATACACTGAGTAGATCTGAACTAGAATGGTGTGGGAGAGTATTGCATCTCCGAGACCAAGCTTGGAACAAGCTATGTGGAATATTTCACCACCGAATTGTCCTCTAGGGTTTATTCACTCAAAACCCTCAAAACCCCCAAGGTATGGGCTCTCTAGCTAGAAGCCAAATATCAAAATGATAATCATACATGAATGAGAGAATAGAGGGCCTTGCCTCTCCTTTATACTTCTTGCTCACCTTGTCCCTCCAAAGTGACTTTCATTTTATTAATTATTAATTAATTAATTAATTAACCTTTTTACCTCTGAAAAACACCTTAAAGTCACTTCTCATCATCCTATCCTGTAGTGTTGTTCCTCCCAATTCCAGTGAGCTATTACACTGAGAGGTTCCTCCAAGTATTGTGCCCAAAATGACCTCTTCAGTGAATTTAATTAACCTATAGCTCAAAATACTCAAAATCATGGAAATCGTTGGAATGCAATGAAACCAAAGCCAATCTGTGCGGAATGGATCATAATGATGAAATAGGATGAGCAATGCAAGACAGAACCCAAAATATCCCTCAATAGCTCTTGTACTCGCTATAATCTCCAACTGGCTACCTTGGTCATCATAACACTGTGTGATACTCTGATGTCCCTAAGTGGGGAAATTATAGTCCACCCTGCTAGAATATTACTTGTCCTCAAGCAATAACTGAACCCATCCAAATATAATACCGGGTTCCCATGTCCACCTGTGGGACATGTTATCGCACAGTTTGTAGGAAGGGTTTAAGTAGGCTTGAGTCAAGGCTTAAAACCGGCGTAACAGGAGCTTCCCCACCCACTGTCACCTCGATGGGGGGCTCTTTCTATTTAGGAGGGCTAGTCCAAGGGAGACGTCCCTAAGCAATCTGGGTTTAATGAAAGGCTAAAGGGTAATGGACCCAGTCAAAGAAGTTCCCTTTCACAGATTGCTGCCCAAATGAGATAGTCAAGGAGAAAGATCCACTGAAGAGGCACCTGTTTGCGAGACAAGACAAATAACTAGAAAATGTGCTTGCAGTGGGTTAGTACTTCATAATATCAATGACTATCCTCTAGTATATATGAGCAAATGATTAAGTGCTATTATTGACGAAGTCAATGATGGCTAAATAAAGACAAAGGAGTAATATCACTCCTTCAATAAAGCATAAGAGCATTCAATGTTAAATATCAATCCTTGTATCATATATCAATGAAATAAATATCTCAAATTAGCTCATATATAATGTTGCTGCGTCACCTATATATTGTTGCTGCAGTATTTGTGACGTCAGCCTTAATCAATAAGTCAAAAGAGAGACAAAGAGCTCAACGTTTTAGCAAATAAGATTACAGATGCAAAGAATGACTCAATGTCTATCAAAAGAGGTGAGAAAAGTCACAACGTTGCAAGCCAAACAAGAGATCAAAACATGTGACGTCACCTATATAAATTCTGTTGTCTGCAGTCTAGGGTTAGCTAGCCAAGAAGT
>ML826370.1:94793-125856 GCA_009831015.1 Picea engelmannii | reverse complement strand
CCCCCTCGAAAGGAGAATTGCAACCTTTCCAAAAACCTCTTGCTCCACAAGCCATTCTCACCAAAGTGGATGGTGATGAAGATCCCACTACTTATAATAATTGAAAATAATTTCCTAAATTGAAGGGATCCATGTCTACCAAGTATGATACTCTAATCAAGAGTCAAACTTAGGAATTGACTCCCTTACCCAAGGGTTAGAATATTGTTGGTTGTTAATGTGTCTACAAGACCAAGTTTGTCATTGATGGAAAAGTTAAAAAGCATAAATCTCAACTTGTTGCTAAGGGATTTTCATAGGAGGGTGTTGATTACACTAATACTTTTGTTCTAGTTTCTAAGGACTCAATTCAAATTATCTTCTTTATTGTTGCTTCATTGAATTGGGAAGTTCATCAAATGGATGTCCAAAGTGCCTTTCCTCATGGAGCCCTTCAAGAGGAAATTTATAGCATGCAACGAGCATGATTTATTCATAATGGGCCCACATAATTGGTGTGTAAGGTCAAGAAGTCTATTTATGGGCTCAAGCAAGCACCGTGAGCTTGGTATGAGAAAATCCACTCTTTTTTCAATTATGGCTTCTCTTGTTAAGGTTGAGCATGATCTCTGTATTTGTCATCATGATGGTCAAACACTCATGCTTTATGTTGATGACCTCATCGTCATTGGTCATTCACTGTCCTTGATTAAAAAATTGAATTTGTGGAGCTCTTTTGTGATATTGATCTGGGCCCACTCCACTACTTTTCTAGTGTCTAGAATGTCCAATCTTTCTTTGGGATATCAGTCTCTTAGTGTCAATATACTTTGGATCTTTTGCAATGCTTAAGGATTGTAATCTTATTCACACCCATCTTGCTTCTTGGATGAAATTTTAGGTAGATTCTCCTTCTCCATTATTTGATGCCACTATGTAATGATTTGTGATGGGTAGTTTACCTTATTCATACATTTTATGCATTTGTTTTCAACATGTGCTCTAGATATATGAAAGAGCCTCGCAAGAGTTACTAGCATGTTGCGAAACGTATTTTGTGCCATCTCAAAGGCACTACTCACATGGGAATCCACTATTCAATTGGCACTCCCATCCTTTATGGTTTTTATGATGCTCACTAGGTTAGTGATCTTGATGGGTAATGATACACTTCTGGTTAATTATTCACTCTTGTTTATGGATGAGTTTTTTAGTATTCTAAGAAGCAACAAATTGTGGGTCTCTCTTCCAGAAAATTTGAATATGTTGGCATTGTTCTTGCTTATAAGCACCTTGATTGGATGCATAGGATTCATGACCAATGGGGTCTTCCTCAAGAAATTCCCACCACTATTTTGTGATAGTCAAAGCACCATTCAATGAATTTGTAATCATGTGGATCATTGTAATATGAAGTTCATTGATATTTGATGCACTATATTCGGTGCCTTCATTCTCAAGGATGTATTGTGCTTGAGTGGATCAACTTGTCGACGTCTTCATTAAATCATCAAAATGCATCGAAACCAAAGCCAACCTGTGCGGAATGGCTCATAATGATGGAATATGATGATCAATGCAAGCTGGACCCCACAGTGCCTCTAAAATACTCATGTACTCTCTATAACATCCATCTGGCTACTCTGGTCATCATAAATCTCTGCACCGTGATGATGTCCCAAAGTGGGGACATTACAATCTGACCCTCGACGCACCTCTACCTAATGGACCAGTGTATCGATGCTCTTTGAGGGAGAATGATGATATCAGGCATCAGATCCAAGAGTTGCTTTAAAAGGGGCACATCAGACCCAACTCCTCTCCTTGCAGAAGCCCGATTGTACTGATGCAGAAGAAGGACGAGACTTGGCGATTCTGCATTGATTACAAAGCCTTAAACAAAATCACAGTCAATAACTGCTACCCCATTCCCAGGATTGATGACCTTCTTGACCAACTCAAGGGGGAAAAATTCTTCAACAAGATTGACCTGAAGTCTGGCTACCACCAAGTTCCCATCGAACCAACTGATGCCTGGAAGACAAACTTCAAGTCTAAAGAAGGTCTCTATGAATGGCTTACAAAATGCACCAACCACTTTCATGTGGTGATGGACGATGTATTGAAACCCTTCACCAACTCCTTTGTGGTAGTATATTTGGATGACATCCTCATCTTCAACAAAACGTGGGAGGAGCACATGTGGCATATTCAACAGGTTTTGAGCACTCTGTGACAGCACAAGCTTTATGCCAACTTGGAAAAATTCTCTTTTGGCATGAACATGGTCCAATACCCAGGCTACATTGTTAATGAGCATGGGGTACATGTTGATCTAGCTAAGATCCAAGTCATCCGTGACTAGCCAGCCCCGACCACACTAATCGAGCTTCTTGGGACTCGCCAATTTTTACCGAAGGTTCGTCTTGGGATTCTCCCATATTACATGGGCCCTCATCCAAGTGACCAAGGGTGGTGGTAGGGCCAAGTTTGTGTGGGGGAAGGAGCAACAATGAGCATTCGAAGATCTGAAACATCTTTTGTGCTCATATCCAATCCTCTCCTTGCCCGATCTGCAACAACCATTGGAGATTGATACTGATGCATCTAACTATGTTGTGGGTGCAGTTCTCACTCAACATGTGCATCCAGTGGCATACCATAGTGAGACACTCTCCGATACTATCCGGAAATACCCCACCCATGACAAGGGAATGTATTCCATTGTACAACCATGTTGTCAATGGAAACATTACATTTTGGGGACAGAGACGGTCATACACATTGATCACAAGCCTTTGCAGTTCATACAGACACGGGAAATTGCAGAACGACCACCATTAGAAGTGGTTCACCTACCTGCAACAGTTCCATATCAACATCAAGTATAAGACATGTATCTCCAATCGTGTCGCTGACTGCCTCAGTCGACCTCCTGTGGCTGCACTTACCACGATGCTCCATTCATGTGGACATGAAACATCGAAGTGGCTCCAACTTTACCAACAAGATCCGAACTTTGCCACCACATATCATCTCTTGGGTACAAGCGCCACTGTCACTGATTTTCACATTCAGGATGAACTCTTATGCCACCTGGGCCATCTTTGTGTTCCTACAAGTGAGCGTGCAAAGTTGATTTGGGAAGCCCACTACAATCAGGTGGCAAGACATTTTAGTGTAGAGAAAACTGTGGTTGTTCTTCAAAAACATTTTTATTGGCCAAAACTTCGACAAGACGTCAGCATGTATATCAGATATTGCACTGCTTGCATCATTGCCAAGCCGACCATCAAGAAGCAAGGCTTATACATCCCTCTTCCTATTCCAGAGAAGTCATGGGAATCCATCTCCATGGATTACATGTCTGGTTTGTCGTCCACCAAGCACAGAAATGACTACGTGTTTGTGATCGTTGATCGGTTTTTGAATATGGTCATCCTCACAGCTTGCAAGAAGAATTTCACAGAGGCAGATACTTCTAAGATCTTCTTCGAACGAGTTTGGGTTCACTTTTGGATACCACAGACCATCATCTCCAACCGAGACGCTAGGTTCCTCAACACCTTTTGGTCGAGTCTCTGGTCTCTGTTGGATACCAAGCCCACGAAATCCACTTCTTTCCACACCCAAACCGATGGACAAACCAAGGTCATCAATCGGATGATTGTGCACATCATGTGCATGTACAATTCTAAGCATCCTGATACATGGGACGAGAGTCTCCCATATTTCCAACACAGTTACAACAAGCCTCTCCATAGTTCCACCGACCATAGCCTATTTCAGGTGGGTCTTCGATTCCAACCCTTGGGACCCATTGATGTTGCACTTCCTCTTGCCACAGCACAGACAAACTCTTCCCCTCATTAGTCTACGGTCGACAAAGCCACCAGATTCATTGAGCGGATTCAACACATCCACCAACAGGTCCAAGAGATTTTGCAGAAATCCAATGCTAAGTACAAGCAACGCCATGATAAACACAGGGTACCACACTAGTTTTAGGTTAGCGACAAAGCCTAGTTACATTTGCAGAAGGAGCGTCTCATTGGGCCCCATCAGAAGCTTCATCCACTTCGTTATGGGCCTTACACTGTCACCAAGGTTGGGTAGAAATGCTTTTAAGCTCAATACTCCACCCTTCCTTGGTATGCATCCAATATTCAATGTGAACCTCCTTCGACCATATTTTCCACCATTATTGGACACCTCTGCGATCGTCGAACAACTGACACCAACAGAGCTCAACCCTAACTGCATGGAACATGCATCCACTGATTAGATAGTGGACACATAGGTCAAGGGCACTCGCCAACAACATATCCAACTTTATCGAGTTGTCAAGGCAGAGCAACTCCTACACCAAGGCAAGTGGCTCACCCAGGGCCAAGTCCAGCAGAAGTTTCTTCACCTGATGGGGGAACTCAACGCAATGGAGACCATTTCTTCCTAAGGGGGGAGGATTGATCTAGATGGATATTGGTGGCCACCGACCTATTCCAACTGGCTCTTCGTGTCCATTTTTGTTCAGCACGTCTTTCTGTACTTCTTTATAATTGTGAGTTCTATACTTCTGGGCTATCGAAAGTCTCACACATTCTCCAGGTGGATACGGGTGACCTCTCACCTAATCCAACTGACCTATTTTGTATGTTTTCATGTCATCACATCTTGTTGTACTTTAAGGGTTGCTTTGGGTCCCTAAACATTGTTTTTTTTACTCGCCACAATCAGACTAGAGATAAAGTTAGAGCCTGATAGTGGAAGGTGTAGTTCTTTGAAAGACCTTTTCTACGGGCTATCACGCACCTAAAAAGAAGGTCGTATGAAAAATTTATGACCCTAAGAAGTTGAGGTACCAAATTACACCAACTTACCCATAGGGCCCACATGACTTTTGGTGTTTCACCTTCTAGGGTTAGGTTTTTGGATGTCTAGGGTTTTGGCATTCATGAGTAATATGAAAAGGGCCTATGGAGCAGCATTGTAATCCATTCTTCTCGGACGGATGCAAATAACAACCACATCTCTTCTTAGAGATAACTACCACCATTCAAGCAAGTTTCAATTCTACAGTTTTACAATTTCATCCTATTTCATTATTTAATAGAAGATATTGTTCACTGAACATTTGTGTTATTCTTCCTATATTTGTGTTTATGGTATTCAATCTGTAATTAGTTCGTTCCACTCCTAAATCTGGACCAATCTATCAAGGGTCATTTTTTACTGTGGCGAGCCCTAAAAACATTGTTTAGGGCCTCGAAATGGCCCCGCAAGTCAGGGACCCGAAAATTAGGAAAAAAATTGTCAAACTGGAAAACTGCCAAAATGAACCATTTGGAATAGGTGGAAGGCCACTGACATCCATCTGGATCAATCCTCCCCCCTTAGGAAACAATGGTCTCCATTGCATTGAGTTCTGTCATCATATGAGGAAATTTTTGTTGAATTTGGCCTCGGGTGAGCCACTTACCTTGGTGCAGGAGTTTCCCTGCTTTCACAACTCGATAAAGCTGGATCCTTTGTTGTCGGGTGCCCTTGATTTGTGTGTCCACAATCTGATCACTGGATTCATGTTGCATGCAGTCAGGGTTGATCTCTGTTGGTGTCAACTGCTCTGTTATCTTTGAGGTGTCCAATAATGGTGGGAAATATGGTCGAAGGAGAGCCACGTTGAAGACTGGGTGCAGGCCAAGGAAATGGGAAATGTTGAGCACAAAAGCATTGTCACCCATAGCCTTGGTGATGGTGTATGGCCCATACCGGAGTGGTTGAAGCTTCCGATGGGGCCCTATAAGGCGTTCTTTCTGCAAGTGCAACCAAACTTTGTTGCCCACTTGAAACTTATGTGGCCCTTGGTGTTGATCATGGCGTTGCTTGTACTTGGCATTAGACTTCTGTAAAATATCATGAACCTGTTGGAGGATGTGTTGGATCTGCTCAATGAACTGGGTGGCTTTGTCATCTTCTGGTGGAGAAGGGGATGAGTCAGTCGAGGTGGTCGCCAAGGGTAGTGCAACATCCATGGGGCCCAATGGTCAGAATCCCAACCCCACCTGAAAGGGGTTGTGGCTAGTTGAGCTATGCAGGGCTCAGTTGTAGCTATGTTGGACATAGGGAAGACTCTCTTCCCATGTGCGGGGTGCTTGGAATTGTACATGCGCGAGATATGTACGATCATTCGATTGACGACCTAGGTGTGGCCATCTGTCTAGAGGTGGAAGGCAGTGGATTTGGTGAGCTTGGTATCCAGGAATGACCAGAGGCTTGACCAGAATGTGTTGAGGAACTGATTGTCCCGATTTGAGAAAATGGTTTGTGGGATCCCAAAGTGTACCTAGACGCGTTCAAAGAAGAGCTTGGCAGTGGCCTCTGCAGTGATGTTCTTCTTGCAGGCGACCAAAATCACCATCTTGGAAAAGCGATCAACAGCCACAAAAACACAATCATTGCCCCTCTTGGTGGACAGGAGACTCGAAATGTAGTCCATTGAGATGGATTCCCACGGCTTGTCAGGAGTAGGCAGAGGGGTGTATAGGTCATGTTTCTTAGTGGTCGGTTTGGTAATAGCGCAGGCGGTGTAGGACTTGATATACTTGTCGCTATCCTGTCGAAGTTTCAACCAGTAGAAATGTTTCTGCAGCACTGCCACTATATTTTCGTTGCCAAAGTGTCATGCTACCTGACTGTAGTGAGCTTCCCAAATCAGCTTCGTGTGCTTTCTTGATGGAATGCAGAGATGGCCCAGATGACACAACATCCCATCCTGAAGATGGAAATTAGTGACCATTGAGTTTTCTCCCAACATTTGATAGGTAGTGGAGAAGTCAGGATCTGTCTCATAGAGGTGGGGCCATCCAGAGGTCTCATGGCCGCAACAGTCTAGCACCGTAGTGAGTGTCAAAACTGGAGGTCAGTTGAGGCAATCAACAACTCGATTGGTACTTCCTGTTTTATACTTAATTTTGAGGTGGAATTGTTGTAAGTATGTGGACCACTTCTGATGGCGTTCATTTTGCAATTTTCCTCCGGTCTGCATGAACTGTAGTGGCTTGTGATAAGTGTGGATGATTGTTCCTTCCCCAGAATGTAATGTCTCCACTGGCGGTAGGCTTGAAAAATGGAGTACATTTCTTTGTCGTAACTAGGGTAGTTATGGACAACATCTGATACTGTCTCACTATGATACGCCACGGGGTGGTCGTGTTGAGTGAGAACGATGCGCACGACATAGTCTGAAACATTTGTCTCAATCTCAAAAGGATGTTGTAGGTCCGATAATAAAGTACTGGGGATGATAAAAAACATTGCTTCAAGTCATCGAAGGCTTGTTGTTGGGACATGCCCCACACAAATTTTGCCTTACCACCACCCCTGGTTACTTGGCTGAGGACCCATGCAATATGAGAGAATCTCAACACGAACCTGTGATAGAAATTGGTGAGGCCCAAGAAGCTCCAAAGCTCAGTGAGTGTGGTTGGGGCTGGACAGTCATGGATGACCTAGATCTTGGTTGGATCCACATGCACACCATGATGATCAACGATGTAGCTTAAGTAATGGACCTTGTCCATGTTGAAGGAGCATTTTTCCAAGTTTGCATACAATTTGTGTTGCCGCAGGGTGTGCAAAACTTGTTGAATATGCTGCAAGTGTTCCGCCCAAGTCTTTTTGTAGATGAGGATGTCATCCAAATACACCACTACAAAAGTATTGGTGAAAGGTCGCAGGATATCGTCCATTATCTTCATAAAAGTTGTTGGAGCATTTGTCAAACCAAAGGGCATGACCAACCATTCAAAAAGACCTTCGTTTGACTTGAAGGTGGTATTCCATACATATGTCTGTTCTATTGGGACCTGGTGGTATCCATACTTTAGATCAATCTTATTGAAGTATTTGGCTCCCGTGAGCTGATCAAGGAGATCATCGATTCAGGGAATCAGGTACCAGTTCCGAACTATGATTTTATTCAGAGCTCGGCAATCAATGCAGAGTCTCCAGGTCTCGTCTTTCTTCTGCACCAGTATGATTGGGCTCCCATAAGGCGATGAACTAGGACGAATGTGCCCCTTGTGGAGCAGTTCTTGGATCTGCCTCTTGATCTCCTCGTTTTCTAACATAGAGCAGTTGTAGACTGACCCATTGGGTAGTGGTACACCTGGGGTCAGATTGATGGGATGCTTGACCTGACAGTGCAGAGGTACCCCGGTATGAGAGGAGAATATATCTGAGTATTCTTCCATGAACTTATCCACTTGCTTCTATTGTGTGGAGAGATTGGGCGCGAAGGCTTGGGATGTGGTTGTGATCTTTCGCTTACTCTGAGAGCGAATCACGAAGAAGACAAATTTCCCAGTGTGAGATATGACCTTCTTGCATTGCTTGGCAGAGATCAAGGAAATAGCACTAGGAGGGACTGCCTCGAGTATCCTATACAATTTCCTATTCAAAGTAATAACAACACTACAAGGCCTAGACTCATATACATCATGATGTTTCCATAAATAAGGTTGGCCCAAAAGAACATTACAAACTTCAACAGGAGCAACATCACACAATACCTCATCTTTGAAGGTCTTGATGTCATACAACAGTCGACATTGTTGGATGACGCGTATATCGCTTCCTTGGCAGAGCCATCCAATGATGTATGGTTGTGGGTGAAGCGTTGTTGGCAGGGCCAACCGCTTGATGACCTCTGCTGATATGAGGTTCTTTTGTCTACCGCTATCAATGTTGAAGTGCAACGGGTTGCCTTTTACCTGCATCTGCGAATGGAAAAGGTGCTCGCCTTCTTCAGGCTCATCTGGTTCACCAGGCTGGAGCTTGGTGGTAGCAACAGTGGCACTGGGTTACATGTCAATGATTTGTCTTCCCCTTTCTGGTTCTAACTTAGAGTCATAACCTGCATCTAATTCAGAGGCTTTCACTTCAGCCACTATCGACTTCTTTGAGCAACAATCAACAGTGTGATGCCAAGGGATCTTATGGAAGTCACACCACTTCTCGGTATCCTTCTTTGTCTTTCCAATGTCCTTCTTTGCTTGCGGCTTGGACTGGTTGTCCTGATCCTATCCATCTTTGCTCTGTCCTTTGTTTTATAGGTTGGGATCGCCTTTTTGTGGTTTTTTCTACGAGGGGTTCACAGGCCCTAATTGTCGTGTCGTTTGTTTGAGCTTTTGCTCAAATTTGACGACATATCGATAGGTCACGCCCAAGGACGAGTTGTCTAGAAATTCCATTTCAGTCTGGATGTATCTATGCAGAGCACCACGATACTTGAGCACCAAATGTCGCTATGAATCTTTGATACCTAGCTTGGTGCGTAGGACATGGATGATATTTGTGAAATCTGCCACTGCTTGGTCTCTTTCTTGTTGCAGTGTAGTCCATTTGGTATACAAGTCATCATAACTTCTGACGGGGTAGTATTGTTCCTTAATACCATCCTTGAAGGATTCTCAGGTGGTCGCGACTATAAATAATGAGGGTTCATCTATTTTATTTTTCTCACAGAAAGTTTTCCACCAATCTTTGACATAGGGAACAACTTTGAGGAGCACAAAAGTAATTTTTTCTCTATTTGAAAAGTTATGGACAAAAAAATACCCTTCTAGTAGATTCAACCACTTGTCTAGAGAATTTGCGTCTATCTGACCTTCAAATATAGGAATATCTAAGTTGATTTGTACATTGAAGGGGGCAGCGCCTCCGCTCGAGGAAGATGCATCGCATGTTGGTAGCCGCCGAAGGATTTGCGCGAAACTATCTATCATCTCGTTCCTCTGTTGCGTGAGGGCTTCCCCAAGAAACATTTTGAAAGGATCTCATGTCCTGTCACCTTTATTTTTTCCTGCCATGAGAGGTCATTCGGGCGTGCGGATATTTTTTTCCTCAAGAGAAAAAAACTCGAGACCCAATTCTTTGTACCCTGACCTCGTTGGGGACGTGCATTAAGAGGACAAGGAGCAGACCGCTCTGATACCAATGATCTGGATTTTATGATTAGAACAAAATGAACACATATTATTAAAATATGCTTAACACAAAATAACAGAAATACAGTAAAACTGGTTTTCTATTCAATAAGGAAATAAGTTGAAACTGTAAAATGCTGTGGAAAACAAGCTTGTTGGAATGGTGGTGGCTTATTTCTGAGAAGAGATGTGACGGTTGTGCTCATTCGTAAGAAGATGATTACAATGAGTCTCTGAAGGTATTTTTACAATAAAAAGGAATTTCAAAAACCCTAGACATCCAAAAAACTAACCCTAGGAGATGAAGAGCCAAAAGTCATGTGGGCTCTGTTTGGGTAAGTTAGTACATCAACTTTCCGGGGTCGTAAATTTTGCATACGATATCTGTTTTAGGCGCATGATAGCTCATTGGAAAGATCTATCCGAGGAATACACATTTTTTCTCTATTTATCAAAAGTCATTTTTTACTGTGGGCAAGCCCTAAAAATGTTGTTTAGGGCCTCAAAATGGCCTCGCAAGTCAGGGACCCGAAAACTAGGAAAAAAACTGTCAAACTAGAAAACTACCAAAATGAACCAGTTGGAATAGGTGGGAGGCCACCAACATCCATCTGGATCATGGGGACATTATTTAACATGAGCACTCATTTTATACCAACAACTCTAGACTTTTCAGATCCTTAGAGCTAGAGAAATTTTCAAGTAACTAGGCATTTGTAGAGTCTTTCCATAGGACAAAGTCAATGGTAGATCCTTGGCACTATGATTATGACTTCAATACTTGTTGTAGTCATATCGTGACAATTGATATATAAAAGACTATTTTCAACCGAGAGACCCATGCCAAGGCGAGCATGGCCATTTGAGCACCAGTGGTGGACAGATGGTGGTCATGAGTCGGTGGAATGTGAATGAAGTGGATTGTGTATGAGTTGCATGCTTCCCTAATTTTGTTTACTTGGTATGCACATGTGTTCATGGAAAAGAAAGATTATATAGTATAATAGGGGTATGAGGACATACACTTGTATTTAATGGTGCAATTGTCATTTTAATCCTTGTTAACTTGCATTTGCATCTTACATTAAGAAAAACATGTAGTGTTAAGGTTATTTAATGTTGAGCACTAGCATACAAGCAAGGTTGACACATGATTGTTATACATGTAGACTAGTATTATTATATTAAAAGATTAGTGTCATGAGTATACACTAAAATAATGAACTATGCACACCTGCAAAATAAATATTAAATAAATAAATAATAGATAATTAGGTGCAAAGTTGAAAAGAAAGGAAGAAAATATGTGTTCAATAATCAATTATTGAATAAATTATTTGAATTCTATTCTAAATTAAAGTAGGTGCAAAGGCATATTTAGGCACTTGGGTTTATTTTTATAACACTCCTTGAAAAGGGTATTGGTTATTTTTAACTATTTTATTTCTGAAAAAGAGTGCATGCAAAGTTTTGTGTGAATAAAAGAAGACAAGGTGGATGTAGGAAAGGGATGGTATTGGTTATTTTTAACTATTTTATTTCTGAAAAAGAGTGTGCATGCAAAGTTTTGTGTGAATAAAAGAAGACAAGGTGGATGTAGGAAAGGGATGGTATTGGTTATTTTTAACTATTTTATTTCTGAAAAAAAGTGTGCATGCAAACTTTTGTGTGAATAAAATAAGACGAGGTGGATGTAGGAAAGGGATGCATTCACATCTCAATTTCCAGGAGATGGTAATAATTGGTGCAGAGAGGCCATGAGGATATTATTACTATAGTTGTGAGGCTTGAAAATGGAAAATAGGGAGCTAGAGAAGAAGTTAGTGTATTTTTAGTGTTGATGGGCTTATAGGTCTTCAACTCAAGGGTTGAAGGAATTAGGTTGGGAGGAGAGAACCCCTATCCCCTATAGTTGTTTGTTGATATCTTTGTTGGAGATTGTTGTTGTTAGGCTATTTCCATTGGATCCATCCTCAAAGGTATTGTATCAGTAATTACAAAATTCTTCTGAATTAATATTACCCTTAATGTTTCAATTTAGTTGTTAAAGGTTGAGTGTGAATTATTAGTATTGCTCTTAATTAATATTCTTGAGTTTATTTTGTATAATAATCATCATATTGATCTATGGCATGCTATCAAGCTACCCATATTTAGGATATTGCCTCTATAGTGTGCTTCACTTATTTCTCTCTAGGGATCTTTTTCCAAGGCTTGTTTCTCTCTCTTGCCTTCCCTAATGTTGTTCATATCTTTCTTCATTGTAGAATTTCGGTTGGATTTGGTTACATTTTATTCTCTTGCTAACATTTATGAATCTCAACACTATCAGCATACCACCTCAACTTACATAGGCATGGATTTTGACTTCAATTAAAGAAATGTGATGAATGGAATGTTAGTTTGGTTTATTTACCTCCATTAAATATTATTGAAATAGTTATGAATCCTCTCTTAACCCTATAAGAGATCAAAAACCTTGGCTATCTCCTTGTATATTTCATCACCATTTTGTTATTCATTTTATTCAACTCTTTCCTCTATAGTTACCAACATAATACCATAGTTGATCTATTCCTTCCTTAACGAGTTACGTGTTTCAAATTTTGTCATTTAGTTGACAAACACTTCATTAAAGATGCAAAAAAATTCAAGTGTTGTTTCATGAATTCATCAATGCTTTACTATAATAAAAAATACGAGTTAAAAATAAGAAATCAATGCATTTGATACTGAAGATTTTCAGGTCCTATTGAGCTTGCCAACTGGGTCTGTCTTTGACCACAGATTGGCTCTAAGTTTCAACTGTTATGTATATTTTTTGTTGTTGTTTTAGGACAGCCAACAGTCCAAGAACTTCTTGTTGATTTGTTATGGTTGTACTTGCAATTTTAGGTTCTCTAGCATGTAGTTTTAGTAACCAAAATTTAGCACATGCATACTAAAATAAATACAACACACCTAAATATCTTTACAACTGAAAATAAGCAAATCTAAAAGACTAACATGCATCATTTTGTACACAGGTATTTTTGGTCAACATGACCCTGGATAAAACCCCCCTGGGGAAAACCAGTTTGGAATATATGTCTATATATGAGGAAATAAGATGGTGGAATACAACAAGTACAAAATATAGATGAACCTGATACAATAGAAGCTTGATCCAAGCTGAAATACAAGTCCAAAAGAACTAGGTGTGCCCTAAGAAGGTGTGCCCCCCATACAAGCTCTCAAATCCACTGAAACTGCTCCAGAAGTAAACTGTGAGATCAGAATAGAAAACCCCTCCACAGGAATGAAGCTCTGTTGGATGGCCTCCCTCTGCAATTGATCTCACTGTAATCTGATGGGTAGAAGTCATCCCCACTATTGATGCACCCTCCAAAGAAAGTGCACCCTCCACAGTAATGAAAGCTCCTCGGTAAATAAACAAGGCTAGATGTTGAATACCTCCCTCCATGAAATCATGTGCCCAAGCTCAAGCCTCCTCATGCAACAAACCTCATAGAAAACCTCCCTCTCTTCCTCTCCAAGTGAGAAAATGAAGTTATGAGCTCTCCTTCACCCTTTGTGCCCCTCTTGAACATGCATAAGGAAACCTAAGAAACCAATGGATGAGATCATCTCATCTCCCATCTAATCAATGGTTAAGATATCACCAAAAGTATCTAAGTCAATAACCCACTTCGGGTTAAGTTTCCTAAGTTCACTTTATGTCTCTAATTCACCCACAAAGTGAATTAATAGTCATTTTATGCATAAATGACTAAATTTCACTTTTGACTTAAAACTCCTAAGTCAAAGTGAAATTAGACACAAAGTACAAGGCACAAAGTGTATAGTCCATCCCACATGTCTCTAAGAGAGAAGAAACACATGGGGAACACCTCCCAAGATACAAAAATCAACACTCCCTCTTACCGAGGAAGGTGTTCCTCATCAAGCCCATCTTGTCTCTGAAGTAGACATGTTTTCCCCTTGGCAGGGCCTTGGTGAGAATATCTGCAACCTGGTCATCTGTCGATACATACTACAACTGAACAACCCCTCTCTGAACCCAATAATGAATGAAGTGGTACTTGATCTCAATATGCTTCGACCGATCATGAAACATTGGATTCTCAGAGAGTTTTATGCAACTCTGATTATCATAGTGAATGACGGTCGGTGCCATCTCCTGACCAAACAAACCAACCAACATCTTATGAAGCCAAATGGCCTTGCAACTGGCTTAAATGGCCGCCATATACTCTGCCTCGACCGAACTCAAATAAATTGACTTCTTCTTCCGGCTGAACCAAGAAACAAGTCATGACCCCAAACCAACCAAACTGACTCCATCTCCTCTGACATAGTCTAGACCATAATCAATTGTCCCAACAATGTACCTCAAGACGTGTTTTTCCCCAACTATGTGAACACTCCTCGACTCAACCATGTACAGACTGAGAGTGTTCACGACAAAACAAATATCTGGTCTGGTGTTAACCAGATGCATGAGCGAACCGATCAACTGCATGTAAATGGTGTCATCTACCAACTGGCTATTTGAATCACTAAGCTTCTTCCAGTTGGTAATCATAGGTGTAGACATGGATCTGCAGTCCTCCATATGAAACTTGCTCAAAATATCTGCTACATACTTCCCTTTCTCGAAAAATATGTGACCCTCCTCCTGCCATACCTCCATACCCAGAAAGTAGTGCAACAATCCAATATCACTCATCTCAAACTCTGATGCAAGTCTCAACTTTCACTCAGCTATGAGATCCTCGGCTCCAGTAACGAATAAGTCATCAACATATAATATGAGAATGAGTGTGTCCTCACCTCTAATGATGTAGTAGAGGTTAGGATCAACATCACTCTTCTCAAAGCCCATATGAAGAAAATAAGTATCTATGCGAGAATACCAAGCTCAGGGAGCTTGCTTTAGACCATATAGTGCCTTTCTCAAAAGACACACGTGAGTCTCCCTGTCACTCACCTCAAACCCCTGTGGCTGCTCTATGTACAATTCCTCATCAATAAAGCCATTTAGAAATGTGGTCTTCACATCCATCCGGTGAATTCTCCAACCCATTTATGCTTCTATGGAAATGATACTCTTGATGGAGGTGTATCTCGCAACTAGTGTGAAAGTCTTGTCATAATAGACTCCCTTAATCTGAGAGAAGCCTCGCGCCACAAATCGGGCCTTGTGTTTCTCAATGCTACCATCTGCAACAATATTGGTCTTGTACAACCATCTGGAAGGCACAACTGACTTCCCCAATGGCCTCAGAACCACATCTTAGACATCATTGCACACAATGGAGTCATACTCCTTTACCATGGCCTCTCTCCAGACCTACTGGTCCACTGCCTGTGAAAATTTTTGTGGCTCTGTTTCCCTGATACTCATCACTAGTGCCAAATATGATCCCAATCTGACTGGAGGTATTCTCTCTCTGACCTGTCTCTTGGGCTCCCTTACATTCTCTCTGGCCTCCTTCAGGGTCTCCTGAAACCATCTAGGTCTCCTCTTTCCTGAAGTGGTCAATGGAGAAGTAAGGTCTCTCTGCCCAAGAGTGATTGCCTCAAGACTTGTCTCAATACTCTGAGATCCTGAAGTATGTGCCCCATTTGACTGAACATTCTCTGACGATGACCTTGAAGCTGTGCATGGTGACCCTGTCACCCTTGATACTGGTGTACTCGAGACCTGAGGTTGTGCTCCCTTTGAGACATCAAGCGGTGCCTCTGCATCATCCTCAACTCTAACTCTCAACTTAAGAGATCTCGCAAAATCCCTATCCTCCTCAAATCTAACATCTCTGCTCACCACCACTCTCCTAAGTGGAAAAATGTAGATGCGATAGGCTTTGGACACCTCTGAGTATCCAACTAGAATCCCCTGCTGGGATGTGGGGTCTAGCTTTGTCCTCCTCTATGAGGGGACATGAGAAAAGGTCAAGCACCCAAAGATCCTGATGTGATCGACATTGAGCCTCCTATTAGTGAAGGCCTCCTCAGGAGTCATCTTCCCCAATATCTTTTGGGGGCTCCTGTTTTGCAGGTAAACTACAGTAGCACATGCCTCTTGCCCATAAGTACAAAGGAAAACTTTGATCATGCAACATGGATCTCATTGCACCGGTAATGGCCCGGTTCTTCCTCTCGACAACCCCATTCCGTTGGGGGTTGTATGGTACGGTCATCTGTCTTCTAATGCCATGTTGGGCACGTAAGTATACAAATTGTCTCGAGGAATACTCTCCCTCGTTATCCGATTGCAAGACTTTGATACTCTTTCTTGATTAGTTCTCCATAAGAGATTTGAAATCTTGTAAGCATGTGAAGACCTCACTCTTCGCCTTCAGGAAATAGATCCAAGTTTTCCTTGAGTAGTCATCAATAAATGTGAGATAATACTCACAACCACTCAAGGACTTCCAATTCATGGGCCCACACATGTTCATGTGTACTAAATCCAGTATCCAAACTGACTTGGTGTCATTGTTGGGGAACGAGGCCTTGGTAAACTTACCAATCACACACCCTATATAAACATCCTGATGCTCTATGTTGATCTGTGGTACTCCAGTCACAACCTCTCTTAGTCCTACGAGAGCTCCATGATGTAGGTGGGACATCCTACGTTACCATAACTCACATAATTGTTTGTTGTTGTCATTGCTTGCTACCAATGCATGAAGAGGCTGAAAAAGCAATCTGAACAGTTTCCCATCCCTCACTCCAATCACCTATCATGAGTACTTCAGTGCCTTTGAATGTCACCTCAAGTCCTCTATCTTGGAGGGTGGAAACTGAAATCAAATTCTTCTTCAGCCCAGGGACATAGAGAACATTCCTGAACGATATAGGTGGCATGCTATCTCTCTGAAAGGTAATTGTGCCAACCCCAACAACTTTGACCAATGTGTCATCTCCAAGAGCAATATCTATCTTGACCTCAGTGTCTTTGAGATCAGTCAAGTGCTCACGAACTCCAATCATATGGCTTGAAGCCCGGCTATCAATATACTAGATATTGGGTGCCGTCTCAACTGAACTTCCACATATGATGAAGGCACACTCTCTTTGAAACTGTATCTGAAAATTTGCCTCCTCTGTTGTAGCTGCGGTACCACCCCTCTTCTTCTTCATGTTCGGACACTGTCTAGCATAGTGCCCAAACTTCTTACAAACAAAGCATTTCACTTTGCTCATATCTCTCTTCTGACCATTGTTTCTCTCTCCTCCACTCCCCTGTGGTTGGGCCCCAAACTTGGGACCCTGCCGACCCCCACAACTAACCTTGTTCTTGCCCTTTGTCCAAAGAGAAAGATCCTCCTCACCCTAACCAATCTGATGTTGTTGTTGTTGCCGCTGTCTAGAAGCCTCGGCTACAAGCCTAATCTCCTCCTGGAAAAATTCATCCCACATCCTCTCCCATTTAGGCATGAGCTCCCTGACAACAATTCCACATACAAATGGACCCCACGGTTTGGTGAAGCTATTCATAGCTTGCCTCACCAAAAAGTTAGGATCAACAACCTCTCTGATGGCTCCAGGCTCGTCTCTGATCTGAGTGTAGCGACCAAGGAATGAAGTTACTGACTCATCCTTGAGCATGTGAATGCCCTTGAGTTGATCATGAAGAACCATCTTCCGGTTCTCATTGGAGCTCTCATACAACTTACATAGAGATTCCCACATATTGTATACATAAGTCTTCCCCATCAAATGGGGTATGATATGTTCACGAACTGCATCACAAATGGTCCTCTTTGCCTTGTTGTTCCTTTTCCTGAACTCTGCCACCAAGACGAGGGAAGTGATAGGAATGAATGGAATAGTTTCCTTGACTATGTCCCATAGCTCGAGGTTCTCTAAGACAAAGACCATCCTCACCTTCAAAGGAGACCAATTGCTAGCCCCAGCTAGCATGTTTTCAACTCGCATCTTAGATGCTGACATGTCTGCCAAATTGAACTCCCAACTGATGCTCACACTACCAAGGAAAACGTTGTCTCACTTCTGTCAACACAGGTATGAAAAGAGACACGCGTAATCTGACCTCACTCCTAACCAAATAGGTGTGAAAAGAGGTCAAGTCAAATCAGTCTCACTCCTACTCTGTAGGTGTGAAAAGAGACTGATGACAAAGTGCCAAAACTGCCCAAATATCCTCTACAAAAATATGCCCTCTAACAACCATTGAAAGATTCAATGGTTGTCCACAAAATTCTGCCAAGAAGATGTATATGACAACCAACACATGTGTTGTCCAAACTGCTCAAAAGTTCATCCACCTCAGCTCTGATACCATGAAGATTTCTAGGTCCTATCAAGATTGCCAACTGGGTCTGTCTTTGACCATAGATTGGCTCTAAGTTTCAATTGTTATGTTTATGTTTTGTTGTTGTTTTAGGACAGCCAACAGTCCAAGAAATTCTTGTTGATTTCTTATGGTTGTACTTGCAATTTTAGGTGCTCTAGCATGTAGTTTTAGTAACTAGAAGTTAGCACATGCATACCAAAATAAATACAACACACCTAAAGATCTTTACAACTGAAAATAATCAGATCTAAAAGACTAACACACATCATTTTGTACACAGGTATTTTTGGTCAACATGACCATGGATAAACCCCCCCCTGAGGGAAACCAGTTTGGGATATATGTCTATATATGAGGAAAGAAGATGGTGGAATACAACAAGTACAAAATATAGATGAACCTAACACAATAACAACTTGATCCAAGCTAAAATACAAGTCAAAAAGAACCAGGTGCGCCCCCCATACAAGCTCTCAAATCCACTGAAACTTCTCCAAAAGAAAACTATGAGCTTAGAATAGAAAACCCCTCCACAAGAATGAAGCTATGTTGGATGGCCTCCCTCTGGAATTGATCTCACTGCAATCTGATGGGTAGAAGTCCTCCCCACTACTGATGCGTCCTCCAAAGGAAGTGCACCCTCCACATTAATGAAACCTCCTCAGTAAATAAACAAGGCTAGATTTTGAATGCCTCCCTCCATGAAAGCATGCGCCCAAGCTCAAGCCTCCTCATGCAACAAACCTCATATCAAAGCTCCCTCTTTTCCTCTCCAAGTGAGAAAATGAAGTTATGAGCTCTCCTTCACCCTTTGCGCCCCTCTTGAACATGCATAAGGAAACCTAAGAAACCAGTGGATGAGATCATCTCATCTCCCATTTAATAAATGGTTGAGATCTCACCAAAAGTATTTAAGTCAATAACCCACTTTGGGTTAAGTTTCCTAAGTTCACTTTATGTCTCTAATTCACCCACAAAGTGAATTAATAGTCATTTTACACATAAATGACTAAATATCACTTTTGACTTAAAACTCCTAAGTAAAAGTGAATTTTGACAAAAAAATACAAGGCACAAAGTGTATAGTCCATCCCACATGTGTCTAGGAGAGTAGAAACACATGGGGAACACCTCCCAAGGTCCAAAACTCAATAGATACTTAATGCATATTCATTACTAGGTTACTCAAACTTGTTTGTAAATACGATGATGAAATTATTAAATATGTTGAACAAATATACAATGTGTAATTTATAAAATGCATAGATGGCATGTTGACTTGTATATGTAAGCAAGAGAAGGGGGAAAATAAGTGCACACATATTACATGAAATTGCATCCAAACACAAGATGCAAGCTCTCTTACAGTGGCCAACATAGGGTGGAGAAAAAGAGTAATGACAACTTTGATAACCTCTACCTACAATCAAGTCGTAATTCATTAATTTTCCCTTGAATTTTCTGTGAGAATATAAGAGGAAAATGAATCTAAAAAATAGTTGAAAGTAAACCCTAAACTCCACTCTAAGAAGAACACAAATAGAAGGAAAATACAAGCAAGAGAGAAGCAAACAACAAACAATATATTCTATAATGAAAGACAACAAGTAGGGGCACCTATGCAAAGAGTAGCATGAATGTAATAGACATGAATGTCCTTAGAATGTTGTTTGATGCCAATTTAAGAGTCGTCATGTCACCTTCAATGAGTCAAATTGTAGGAACATTGTAGGTAGGTATTGCAGGGTGACCAAGGACATGACACCTCATAATTTTGTTGGATTGAGCAAAGATCCTAACCCGGGCAAGGACAACAATAAATTAGAGACAATTTATCTACAAAGCCTCAAAAGGAAAAAAAAAGAGACCCTCAATTGGGTGCTTGAGGAAGAGCCAAGGTTAAATGACCATGAGAATGAGGTTAACATGACAAATTGAATGATATTCCCCACTACCATAGCCAAAATGAGAATTGGAATGCCTCCATGACTATATGGCTTGGATGAATTATGCTTAGACCCTCCCAAGTTTCAAAAATGATACCCGTTGCACACCCCCCAAATAGTGAAAAGGGTCTGATTTTTATAGAAAACTCCATGGAAACATGCAATCCCCTATGGATCATGGATATCACCATCAATTTCTGTTTGTTTTATGTAATGGTGATGGGATTGCACAATACCTTGTGGGATTACACACTCCAAAGGTTAATGGTGACTTCATAAGCAAGTAATTGGTTTTGACTCAAGCCATAAATGCATAACTCAAGAGAATAAGAGGTGGCATGAATAATCTAAGGAAAGGGGATTATATGGAATGGACCAAAGGACCACTAGAATGGAAAAATGACTCCCCAACTTGAAAACTCCAAAGGACACAAACAAGGAAACTAAAGAAAATAGTCAATGTATGACGAATGAACTTTGAGCTAGGTACACTATCATCATTGGGGGAAAATGCACATTGAGCCACATTTGGTTGTTACAGTATCAAAATCTTATTTTTAAAAACACATCCATTGTACCTTTGGTTGATTGATATCTATAAAATGAATGGTTATATGATGGTTTTACTTCGTAGTGGAACAAACTATCAAGGAATTTTTCACTAAAATGGGCCACCTCATATCTAGGCATGGTATTTCATGTCCATGGAATGAACAACTAACAATTCACTCATTGAACCAATACTAGGAGTTGTTGAAATTTACTACAAATGGATTGACATATGTGGTGGAAATGTGTACCAACCCTTTAGTTGAAGATGTTTACTAGAATTATACCAATCAATTTCCATCTAGACTCTTAGGGCACACCTCATCCACTCCTTAGGACCAATTGATTACAACAAAAAATGTAGTTGCACAAGTTGTTTAAAATATTAAGGGGAAACAAAATGGTTAGTGAATAAGGATGTGTTGACCACCATTTTGGTCAACAGTTCTTAGTCGACAAAGCATTGCTAGGATCCCTGTCATTTCAAACTACTCATGCAAAGTCCTTACGCACTCTCGTTAAGCTGCACTGCTACACATTTAAAAAAAGAAGATGTCTTTATATATTTCGACATTCAAGAATATTTTATAAGTTATGATGAGCATTTGCTAAAGGTTGAAAGTGATGGTCATTGGTCAATTATGCATGTAGGACAGGTTACAAGTTCATTCCAGATGTAAAACAGGTTCAACACTTGCTTTCAGCGAAGTTGATGCAAAGATGGCGAAATTTCTATGGAAACTTACCAATTTTGACTCTAGTGTTGGGAATATTTTTGTCATTGATAAATACTATGAGAACAAAATTACATTTATATGGGAGGCATTTATCAATGCTATGGATATTACTCTCACTTTCCTGTATAATATATTTGCATGGTGCCTATACACTATTCATTTTTGCACTATCATTTGGAAACTTATTTTTTACAAAGAAATATGGCAAGATACACATATTTCCAATCATTATATGGGTGTACAATATTGTGGTACTGATTTGAAAGTGATGGATTTTTTTTTTCAATGTTAGGACATGCAAAATTTGGCGTTCTTACAACTATCGTGGCACATTTATATGGCATTTTTTTTTTAACTTTGTAATGTTGCAGATGTCAAGCCTTGGTCTTGACTACCATTGCACTCATGGATCTCCTAAATTGTCTTAGAGATTATTTTGAAGCCCCTCAAACTACTTTGCTAAAGGAATCATTTGTAAGGGGTATCTTTATATAGGATGATTTGGATAATATCTTTAAGCACATTTGGGCTTGCCTACCTTAATTTTATGGACAATGAGTTTGGCCACCCATCAGTTGGACTCAAATGCTATGATCCACACAATTATGTTAATATCATAAGGGTTGCAACTTGTTTGAAAGATGTTGGAGTCAAAAATATTAATAAGTCACTATGATTACTACATTGGAAAGAGATGCATTGGTCATTTATAAATATGATAAAGATATATATGAGCTCCCTTTTGTTTATCCAGGGTAGATATATGGGTATATGTGACTTCGGTGCATTTATACAAGGGAGCGGTTGTATTCATTGGTTTCATTCATGATAGATGGGTTCCCATTAGAAGCAATGATTGATATTGGGTTCAACACCATATCAAAGTTGGTATGCATGTTCAAGTTGAAATCTTCGCCAAGAGAGATCCATATCGGTTTCGGTTTCCTTTAGAATTGTGATTTGTCAATCCGAATGTTTATCACCTTATTTTCAAAAGATTCAGATACTCCTCCTGTGGCTTCTAGTTAGGGGGGCTGCAATTAAGATAGCATCCAAAACACTAATCAATTAAGCCACCTGACACGAGACACAGAGTACACGGGAATACGAGTATCCGATATGAACACAGTGACCCCCAAAATCAGGACATGGGGATATATATATATATATATAAGTTAAAAATTACTGAAATAGACAAAATATTGATAATAGATATTGAACAATGATACATCATGAACTTCGAAAAAGATACATCATACAAATCAATCAAACTCTAAACATCGTACTCATAGAACATAGACATATTGATACATGTTACAATATATATAATGATATGATACATGTAACATTAGAATTTAGAACCAATGTGAATGAACCATAAAAGTAGAACCATAAATATTAAATAGCAGTTTGCAGATTTCTTGTTAACTTTAGTCTTTAAGTCATCAAAATAAAAATGAATTACATAGATGGTGAGGGAATTCGACTCCAAAATACAAAATATAGTAGAATATAGATACAAAATAGGTAGGAATATCATATCTCATAGATATTAGAGTCACTATCAGTGTCAATATTCTTCTTCCATGTCATAATCAACATCACTACCATTGTCGTGTCCTCCATCCTCCTCCTCTATGCCCAATCCAAGATCTGTTGGTGAAATATGACTTCTAATCGATGCAAACGATGTCAATATTCCTCCACAAACCTATCATGGGATCTTCACAAGTCGGATGTACAACTGGAATCACAAAACAAAACCATTTTTATCTCCCGCGGGATGCTCTAGGTGTCTGAGACTCTTTGGTGACGTGTCCTGCACTCATGACATGGCTTGATCACGTGTCTGACATGTACCGTAGTGTGTATTCATGTGGACAATGCAGATATAGACACTTGGCCCCTTTTGGACGTGTCAGGTGACTTAGCTGATCAGAAGTGTAGGTTATTTCTTTGAGACAGGTACCTTTGTTTTGAGCACGGATTGGAGTTTTAAAAATGAAGAGTGAAAAATATTCCATTCCAAATGATGTATATTATTTCTCATGGGAAATATTCTATTCATCTTGAGTGTTTTTTCTCCAAAGTATGTGTATGCATGTGCAACAAAATCTGTATATGCGTCACAACATTCAGAAGCAAAAGGATTTTGATTGAACATATGTGGTGTCAGTGAACAATTATAAGACATATATCGCATAACATTTGAGTCTAGAGTTTTTCCCTCCACGTCATAAATAAGTTGGGTATCAAGCATGTTAAAGGAATGTTTCTTCATAGACAACTCGGAATAGGAAAAACCCTTATTAACCATCAAATTGCAAAGATGCTAAATGGCAAAGAGACAAAATTTGTCAATGGACCTGAAGTTTTTGCAATTGAATTTTCTCAAATACATTGACATGTTCGTTTATTACATCCTTTGTTATGATTATCCAAACCCTCATATCAAATTTCTACACACAGATTTATTGTTGAATCATTACTTCGCCACATTATCCAAAGTTCGAGTTCGACTGCTCTTTCCCTTGAACAAAAAATTCAATCCAAACACATTGTTTTAGATGGCACTCTTTCTGCTAAATGTATTGAAAGTATTGTGACTGTTGACAGTGGGTTGCACCATAAAAGGATAATATTTTGAAGCCAAGCTATTCATCAATTAAACCATGAGTGACTTTTCCATACGATCTACCATAGCCAATGATTCTTATAAAAAATGGTTCATGGAATGTTTCAATGTAGCAACGATCGAGAATGAATTGAAATGTTACAGCACAAAGTTCCAGCAAGGAAGTGAGAATTATAAAGACGTTGATGATATGGGAAGCTTCTGCAAAGTGAACAACAGATCCATCTGTGATCACAACATATTCCAAAAATATCCAAATCATAATCCACGATGGATGAAGAGCCTTGATGTTGACGAACTCCAAAAAGTGGTGGACTCTCAGATTCACCCTCATGTTCACGAACGACAATAATGCAATCGACATCTGCAATGACATGAAGGCCATACCCGATTCATATCTAAAGAAGCCATGTGACATAAGCCTACATTTCTCATGGAAGGACTAAGGTTGGAATCTCGTTTTTCAAAACCCAATATAAATATTATTTGTTTTAATATGTAAATATGTAAATATTATTCTTTAGGATTTGTTTTTTTTTAAATATTAGCTAACCAGTTTTAGGTTGTTTAATTTTCTTTTAAGTTTAATTTTCATTAATTTTAGTTTCAATTAACATTTTATTCACAAATATAAAATACAAATTATAAGATGAAAAACATATAAAAATTAAATAATTGCAAAATCATAAAATTAAGATTCATGCTTAGACTCTTAGCCCTAGTGTCTAATGTGCTTTTCTTTCTGGGGCTTAAAACTTCGGGTAACATTTCCGCCTCTTCCCGCATGATGTTGGTTTTGAAACATTCTTGTCTCGACATCAAAATATTATGGCAACCATACTCGGGAGGGTCATTCAATTCTTCTTTCTTAGTCTTGTTTTAATTTCTTCAAGCCATCTTTTATCCTCCCCAAATCTTTTATGTCTTAGTTAATTGGAAGCATGTATAGTGGTTGTAACCTTACGATCTCGACTACTAATGCTGGGAAAGTCATTCGCAAGTATGTAATTTTCAAATTTGAAGAAGACTTGAACAATTACACATGGCTTGTACCTACCGCTTTGAAGCTCGGTTACCTCGTTAATCCTTTGCCTTAAAAATTCAAGCATCATTTACCTTTATTTCTAGGTGATGGAACTATCACAATGGAAGGGCATCTTCTTGCATTTTCCAATGCTTGTACCATCCTCAGAGTTAATGACAATGATAGTTGCATGATCTTGTTTAAAAACTCCCTTAAAGGTAATGTTGCTTCCTTGTTTGCCAACCTACTTGATGAATGCATCTCTACGTGGTCTGAATTTTTTTATTTTTTTACTTCTACTTTTGGGAACTTAGATACTACTTATGAGCACCTTAAAAGATTTAATCTTTGCACATGAAGGATAATGAAAGCATTATTTCATTTAATCTTAGATTTATCAAGTTTTATAATTGCATTTCTATGTCCATTTGCACTACCAACTTGGTTTGCCTCTCGCATTATTATGATATTCTACCTGCTCTTTATCGTTGATGATTGGAGGAAAGCATCGTTCAAAATATAGAGATAGCCTTAACCACTTTCCTTGATTCGAGGAGCAATCCTGTAGAACAGGTTTCTTCTTTGATGGTTATAATTTTCACAAAAAATCGTTATCATTAATGCATGTTATCCAAGATTTACAAAATCACATTCTCTCCCTTGAACATCGATTCTCGAAACAAACCCACCTTGAAATATCCTTGGATCCCTCTTACCTAAAGCCTAATTATGATACCTTTACCACCAGTGATGAAGAGTTTGTATGTAATGAATATCATGATCATATCTTGATGCTTAACGATCAACCATCTCTCACATTCCAAATACCAACATCCTCGAAACTAATAGACAAAATCAATCTCAAGACCATGGTTTAACCCAAATCTCTCATTCACATGCATAAAATGGTGAAATTGACTATGCAAAGGAATTTTATTTTGAAATGTTTTACCTTCTTTGTGAAAACGTTTTATATGATGATGTTTCTAATGAATGGTCAAATAAAGTTGGTGAAGACCCTTTCAATTCTATTAGTTCATGTGACAAGTCTTCCTTTAAAGATCCTCGTGAAGTTAATCAAGATCTTGAATTGCATAATGTTTTTTCAAATCCATTGTTTCAATTAAAAGAGGTCAAGAAACTCGACATTGATATGTATACCCCTCTTGATATGAACACATTTTCCTTCAATAATGATTATGATTTCAAGGGCGTTCCTATTTTTTTGAATCCTTTATATTCTTCCTTGCATTATGATGAGCCTATTTCTAAAAGGAAGATTGCAACATATGGAATTATTATGTTTGGTGAGTCCATTGACCCTATCTTTCATATTCAAAATTTGAACCTTAAAACTTAAATCCTTAATCCTATTAATGCTTTCAAAATTAAGTGCAAAATTGATCTTGTTGGTTGGCAAGTCTTGTAGGATGGTAACTATTTATTTTGGGTCTTGATAGGTAATTTTTGCTCGCCATATGCATCTATTGGTTGGCATGTCGATAAGCTTTCCTTGTGTAAATTCTTCCAAGTCATGAGTTTCTCATGTAAAGTAAATGATGTGTTCCTTTATGCCAAGTGTCATCCCACTTCAGTTCTAGGTTGTTGCATCCCTCTTCCCATGTACATAAATAAAAGAGAAAATATCTATAAAAAATGTAGATAAATAAGACACAAATTTTAAACAAAAGGGGTAAAATTATAGATTTTAACCTTATACATTATTTTACTGCAAACAGATTTTCAATAAAATAACAAAAAATATACAATGAAAAATACACACATTACACAAATACTTTTCCCCTGGAAACTCAAATCAAGAAAGCCAACATATTCTATATTCATTCACATCATACATTGTTTACAATAAAATATACATATAGGATCATGTACCAAACAAAACCCTAATCCAATAACACAGAGTAGTCAACAACCTTAATTCCTTAACCAAAAATAGAAAACCATTGGTGAAAACCATGTCGGGAAAAACTACCCAAAAACAAACGCAAAAAAAATGATAATTTTGTTTTTAGGGGGAGTTCCCCTGAACCCTCATGCAAGGGGGATCCCTCCCCCTTGCAAACCCCCCATACAGGGGGGATCCTCCCCCTTGTAACTCCCTGGAAAGGGGGCACTACACCCCCCTCTTAACCCCCTACATGCCTGGCACAACGTAAACACTAGTTCTAGTCGTGAAAAGAATATAACACATATCCAACATTCTCCCACTTGTTGTTTTCTTTTCATACAGGGGGTTACAAGGTTATAGAGTAAAAAATCCAGGGCTACAATGCCCATAGATCCTCTACACCAAGAGAACTTCTCAATGCTCACAGATTTTGTTAATGAATCTGCAACATTCTTCAAAGTTTCCACCTTCATCAACAACACCTTCTTTTCTTCAACTGTATCTCTCACAAAGTGATATTGAACATCAATATGCTTTGTCTTTGAATGATAAGCTAGGTTCTTCGCCAAAAAAATTTCACTCTGACTGTCACAATCTATCCTTACAACTTGTTGTACCACCCTAATACCCGAACACAATATTTGTAACCATATTGGTTCCTTGCTTGCATGAGTGGCTACCATGTATTCAGGTTTTGTAGTTGAAAGTGCCACTACAGACTGTCTTTTTCTCATCCAACTGATTTCTCCTCCAAACAGGTTAAACACATACCCACTTGTAGATCTTCTACGATCCAGATCTCCAGCCCAGTCTGCATCCACAAATACATGTATGTCCAACACTCTTTCCAAACTTGCTCTTCCTTGATAGCACAATCTCTAACTAGTAGTGCCACGGAAATTCTTGAAAACTCTCTTTACTGTTGTCCAATGCTCCTTCCCTGGTTTTGACATATACCTACTCAAAACTCCCACTACATGTGCAATGTCTGGTCTAGTATAGACCATTGCATACATCAAACTATCAACCACACTCACATATGGAACACGAGACATGTCCTCCTCTTCATGCTTCTTGGGAGAATGATTCACCGATAACCTTACACCTACAGGAATAGGGACCCTGGCCGATTTACATTCTTTCATATTAAACCTCTGCAATATTGTCTCAACATATTTTCTTTGATTTAACTAGAGTTTCCTATTTTCCCAATATGTTTTAATTTCCATGCCCAAAATGTAATTTGCAGCACCAATATCCTTCATGTCAAATTTAGAGGACAACTGAGTTTTCACATCTTGGACAATCTCCTTGTTGTTTCCTATCAACATGTCATCCATATACATGACCAAATAAATCAAATGATCACCAATTAATTCAAGTGTTGATGTTTTGGTAGCTGGGAGAGGATCTTTCCCTCCTATATGACCTTTCTTAGATGCAAAAAATATTCCAGAAGCAAGTGAACCATTAAACATATGTGTGGAAACCATAGAAGAGAATTCGGCCTCAAGAGAATAACATTAAAGTAATAAAAGGATCCAGAAAGAGAAGTCAGACCCACTAAGTAAAGTAACCTTGTTAGACTAGTATAAATAAGGAAGTGCCTAGCTCATTTGTACTTACTCTCACTCACTCATCAAGAAGGGTGCATTGAGTCTTAAGATCATTTGCAACAACAACTAGTGTGCAAATCTAAGGAGTTGCAAGTGCAACAGAAGAAGGCACAAGTCTGGAGAGATTAGTGCAACAACTGTCATGGAGCATTCTCAGTCTTTCTGGTATTTCTCTTGTATGCTTCTCTTGGTGTAAGGTACGCTATCTTTTTATGGTTATTGTGTTGTTGCTACAGTAGTTGTGTAGATAGGGTTTATCTGTTGGTTCTGGAGTAGGCTTGCTGGAATTATTTTAAGTAAAGGTTAGTGTGCTCAGGGGTGGCATATGTGAATTCCTATGGTTGGGTGATAATGATGTGACATTGTCTATGGTTAAATGAGCATACCAAAATCTTAACATGGTATCATAGTTGGTTACCTTCAGAACAATTTGATCGCTAGAAGGAAGATCCTCAGTTGCAGTGCTAGTTCCTTCATGCCAGTTCCTCTGTGCCAGTTGTAGTGCCAGTTCCTTCATGCAAGTTCCTTCATGCTAGTTCCTTCGTGTCAGTTCCTTCATGCCAGTTGCAGTGTTAGTTGCAACACCAGTTGTAGTACCAATTATAGTGAAAGATTATGTGAAGTATTGGGACTATTTTTTTAGTTTTCCTAGTGCGCCCTACCCTAGAGCATATCCAGCTACCTTTATATTGCAAGTTGGAGAACTTTGAAGTTTTTGTTAATATTATGGTAGCTGCGGGAGGTATTTACCTCTACATGTGAACCTGACGAGAATAGAAGACTCCGGGAAGCAAGAGAAACCCTAATGAATTGGCTAATAACCCTAGAAGCCTTGTCGGCTCAAGAATATAATTTATATTAGGCTATTAGCCTCCAAGAGAAGAAGTCAGCCAAAATTAATAATAATATACTGAACAGACACCTACCTAGAAGGAGAAGTCGGCTCCAGTAAACTGGTAGGATTATTATAAATACAGGGCACCAGTTTCTCATTTGTCACATCTCAGGACTGCAGTTTTCCCAGTTGGTGCGCACTGCAGTTGCAGCTGGTGCGCAGGTTTGGAGGAGGGTTGCAGGTGCAGCTGCAACAACAACAAGTTTCAACATTTGGCTTGGATATCTCTTGGCTAGGGTTTGGACTATCTGATCAGCTTTTTGTGATGCGCTATCCTTGGGGAGAGATGTGCTGCTCTTTGTTTGGCTATCTAGCCTAGGGTTTTCTTCCGGAGGAATTCTTAGGTCAAGGTTAAGGTGCTTGGAGGGAGGCTTCGGCCTGTGGTTGGGAGACGAGGGTATCGTCATGGTAAAACGAGCACACAATCCTTTATATTCTAACAGGTTATGGGCCCACACCCCTTCAGTCAGCCTAAAAACGCTGGAAGGAAACATAGCCGCTAGATATTGAGCTCGTTGAGGAACTGTCGCTAGGGTTACTAGCAGGAGCAACTTCCAAAAGCACTGCAGCTAGGGTTACCAGCAGAAGCAGTTGCAGAAACCCTAAACCTCTTGTTGAGACACCTTAAGTGAAGATATTGACCTAATCTCCGGATAGATCAGTGCGCCATAGCCCAGCGCATCTCCTGGTACACTTAGAAGGCCAAGACGTGAAGTTTGGATTTCTGGTCAAATCTAGGGTTTGACCAAGTCAAGCAAGCCATGACAAACTCTATGAAGTCTGAGAACAAGCTAGAAGGAGCCTCCAACTTAAGAGCATGGAAGACAAGGATTGACCTCATCCTTGCTAAGAATAAAGTGTTGGACATTGTGAAAGGAAAGATCGTGAAGCCAGAGTTCAAAGAAGGAGAAGAGAAGGAACCGCAGAATGTTGCAGCTATGGAGAAGATCAAAGACGTTGACATCAATGCCATGAGTATCATAGTGGATTCCATAAAAGACCACTTGATACCCTACATCTCCCATCTTGACTCATCGAAGAAGATGTATGATGCCCTAACTAATCTCTTCTCAGTCAGAAACATTGGGCAAGTTATGAGTCTGAAGAATGAACTTCGTGACATGAAGATGAATGATGACGATAGCATAACATCCTACTTTGTAAGGATCTCCCAGCTAAGAGATCAACTACAAGATATTAAAGAGATCACTTCAGAAAAGGAATTGGTGAACATAGTACTCAATGGTCTTCCCAAGACATGGGATGCATTTGCCGCAAGCATGAACACAAGGAAGGAGTACCCGACATTTGAAGTACTTTGGACTTACTGTGCTCAAGAAGAATCAAGGATCAATGCAAAAGAGAAACCTCAAAAGAAGTACGATGATCAAGCCTTCACAGCAAGATTCAAGAACTTCAAGAATAAAAGGAAGTCTGGTTCAAGGAGGAAGCCAAATC
>ML826370.1:78111-90165 GCA_009831015.1 Picea engelmannii | reverse complement strand
CCTGCCACTGTTTGTCGGAGGTATGTACTTGTATATGTTTAACTTGTATCACTATCTTGAGGGCTTGCAGGACAAGGGATATTTTGTCCAAGAAACAATTGTATATTCATAGGGATCTCAAATCCAACGCATTCATAGGAACAACACACTCAAGGTTTGCATATCAGGAGATGTTCTTGTTTGACCTTGTTCCAGGAAGGTTATCTTGTAAATTCCATGGAGGTTACCATGGGGATATTGTTGTTGTTGTTTCTTATTCCGAGCAGGTCACAAGTAATAGCTTTGAGAAAGAGTTATAATGACGGTTGTTGGAGGCAACATGAAGCAGACTATCCAGACATAGAGTTGTGCACATCCATGTAATGAGGGAGAATAGGAGGTTAGCACATGCAGAGGGAACAGATGACTCTGAATGCTATATAGCTTCAGAGGGAGTCGAGCTTCATAGGGAGTCATACAGACTCGGAGTGGGATTGATCTCAGATAGAGTCAGTTGCTTAGATACTTTCATTCAGAAAGTATTCCTCTTCAGATTCAGATTCAGATTTAGATGGGAGAGATGTCCTCCAATACAGGCAGATAGAAGGATAGATCAAAAAATTCACAGACTTTGAGGAGATTTGATACCTCATGTGAGGATTCCCTTGTTTCAGTGAAGGAAGTTAGTCAGAAGGACTGGGATGTGGACATTTTACCTTGATCTGAGACATGTACATCAGTTGAAAAAATAAATTGTTAAGATACCTACATGGTACAACTGGATATGTATTGGGATATGCCTCGGATGGAGATGTGAAGCTGCAAGATTATATAGAATCTGACTGGGCAGGGAGTGCAGTGGATCGGTAGAGTAATTCCGATTGTTGCTTCAGTTTAGGATCAATGTGCTCATGGTTGATTAGGAAGTAGACAACAATGGCACTCGGTACAATAGAGGTAGAGTATATAGCAGTTGGTATTGCAAGTTGTGAAGCAGTGTGGCTTCAAAAGTTTCTTACAAGAATTCACTTGAGACACGATGCAGAAGGGAGTTTTGAATCTCTAGTACACATCCATAGATGAGTAGCATCGGGAAGACAATCTCCTGGATTGGTCATGTTGATTTTACCAAGGGAGAATGATACATTCACTCACAGGATTAGCCATGCTGATTTGGCTATTGGTGAATGGGACATGTGCAGTATTTATCCTATTATTCATGTTGATTTGACTAAGAGTGGAAAGACTTGAGTGCATAATGTCCACTCTAGTTGAGAGGGAGGTGTGTTGTTTATTCTCATTCCAACTAACTCCTCTGGCCAAGAGTTCCCTGGATCAGTTTTGCGACTAAGTGGGTAATGCATTGTCGGACTTGATGAGAGAAGAAACATCACACGCATAGTCGCGAAGAATATGGGAGTAGTTTTGTTCCACTGGATGAGACTATAACTATGGTTGATGGCATAATGTAGTAGTTGTGTGCTACTAGTTTATTGTTGCAAAGCTATAGAGACATCGACTATGATTATGGTTGATGGAATATTTTAGTAATTGTGTGTTACTAGATGATTGTTGCATAATCATAGGCATGATTATGGATGAGGGAATATTGTATTAGTTGTGTGCTACTAGCTGATTGTTGCATAGTCATATGATCCTGACTATGGATGAGGGCATATTGTAGTATTTGTGTGCTACTAGATTATTATTTCATAGTCATGAAGGTGGTAGACTATGATTATGGATGAGGGAATATTGTAGTGGTTGTGTGCCACTAGTTGATTTTTTCATAAGCATAGAGATTGTTGTATTGCATGGTGGTTCGATTGCAGGAGAGAGACATTGTGTCTTTGGATAGTAGTTGTGTTCTACTTGGAGTGGTTATGCACCATTGGATAATAGTTATGTACTACTATGGATCAACACAATCATGGTATACTAGATGGCATTGTAGTAGATGCGCACTACTAGATGATTTCCATGGAGACTATCAGTTCACATTGGAAGTAGTTGAGTGCTACTTGATTACATAGACTGTGACAGATGATTCAATCTATCAATGGAATTGTGTCACTTGTGTGATACCAACTGATTATAAAGTAGTCAGTGGACTACTACATGAAGACATCATGAAAGATGCCTCCCTAGATACGAGGGAGTGTTTTTTTTGGTAGTTGCGAGAGGATATTTCCCTCCTATATGACCTTTCTTAGATGCGGGGAATATTCTGGAAGCAATTGAAACATTAAAAATATGTGTGGAAACCATAGAAGAGAAGTCGAACTCAAGATAATAGCATTAAAGTAATAAAAGGATCTAGAAAGAGATGTTAGCCCCACTAAGTAAAGTAACCTGGTGAAGCTAGTATAAATAAGGAATCACCTATATCATTTGTACTTACTCTCACTCACTCATAAAGAAGGGCGCAAGTCTTAGGAACAGTTGCAACAACAACTAGTGTGCAAATCTAAGGAGTTGCATCTACAACAAAAGAAGGCACAAGTCTGGAGAGAGTAGTTCAACAACACTCATGGAGTATTCTCAATCTTTCTAGTATTTCTCTTGTATGCTTCTCTTAGTGTAAGGTACACTATCTTTGTATGGTTTTTGTGTTGTTGTTGCTGTCGTTTTGTGGCTAGGGTTTATCTGTTGGTTCTGGAGTAGGCTTGCCAGAATTATTCTAAGTGAAGGCTAATGTGCTCGGGGGTGGCATATGTGAATGCCTATGGTTGGGTGACAATGATGTGAAATTTTCTATGGTTAAACAAGTATACCAAAATCTTAACATCCAATATCCTTTTTTCCTGAACCAATCTCCTCAATACTGGAGAATGAATTGAAATGTTACAAGACAAAGTTCCAGCGAGGAAGTGAGAATTATAAAGACGTTAATGATATGGGGAGCTTCTACAAAGTGAATAATAGATCCATCTATGATCACAACATATTCTGTAAATATCCAAATCATAATCCACGATGGGTGAAGAGCCTCGATGTAGAGCAACTCCAACAAGTGGTGGACTCTCATATTTGTTCATTAATGAAAGTAATTGGATCCATTCAACCTCATGTTGATGAATGACTATAATGCAATCGATATCTAAAATGACATGAAGGCCATACCCGATTCATATCTAAAGAAGCCCTGTGACATAATCCAACATTTCTAATGGAAGGAATAAGGTCGGAATCCCATTTTTCAAAACCCAATATATCATCCATGCACTTTGTGTTGGATAAATTAGGCTCTACGTGTTTACCAATCTGGCTTACAGAAGTCGATATCACCAAACCAAATAGGGAAAGTACTTGGAATAGGTATTGCACCAAGAATTTTCTCATCTGGTAGTGAACATTACTAGTAAATCTTCTTCCAAGAGTAATCCAATTCATAAGGGAGGGTTACTCCAGCTCCACTCAAAGTCCCATCTGAACGGACAACTCCGTCAAACCAAGAAGTAGGGACATCATCAAGTTTATGTGCCTATAATATGCGTTGTAGTCTAGTTTTTTTAGCAAATGAATCATTCCAAGAGTTATAGATTCCAAGTGCTTTATAGGCTGTAGCAGTTGTTGATGGTGTCCCGTTTTCAAAAATGGTGTTGTTTCTTTCAAGCCAGATCATCCAACAAATAATGGATGATAGTTTCATATGCTTATGTTCTTTATAAAGGGTTACATGCTAGTAGAGTCAATCCACTTTACGAAATTGGAATAAAACAAGAAACACACTAAAGTCAAATAAATCAAAATTGTATTAATTAATGGAAAAACAAAATCTTTATAAAGGGTTACATGCTAGTAGAGTCAATCCACTTTACGAAATTGGAATAAAACAAGAAACACACTAAAGTGAAATAAAGCATAAAAGCATAACACAACCTAAAGTCGAATTGACTTTATTAATGCCCATGTCTAAAATATATGATTGACTATTATAATTTGACATTTACTTTAAGACTCTCCCTTAATGGTCATTCTACTAACTACTACAAGCTTATCTTGGAATTTTACATATTTTTGAGGATCCAAATACTTAGTGAGAATTTTTGCATCTTGGTCCTTTATGAGACAATGCTACAACTCAATAAATCCATTCTCTACAAGTTGTTTGATGAAGTGGGAATGTATCTCAACATGCTTGGTACGCTCATGAAAGATTGGATTCTTGTCTACTTGGAGCACCCATTGATTGTCATAGAGTAGGGGTGTTGGCTATGTTTGTTGCATCTTCATGTCTAAAAGCATCCTCCTGAGCCAAATTGCCTTACTTGCTCCTCGATATTCTACTTTTTTCAATGAAAGGGCTACTAAAAACTGCTTCTAGTTGTCAATTTTCACATTCATCTGTGATTGATTTCATGTATGAAAATTGCTCCCTAGTGATTCACCAGTAAACCCTAGTTGTTATCACTGAACAAATTTACACTGAAATTATGACGAAAAAATTACAACAGTGGGAACATTAAGATCTATGATAAATCATTTACACATTTGAGACACAAATTTTCTACTCTGTAAATGACAATTTTAGAAATTTTCTGAAGGAAAAAACCAACCTTCTTGACAACCAAAAAATCACCAAAACCGAGGACAAAACCTATCCTAACCAATTCAGAAAAATCAACACAACCAAACTCAACAAATTTTTTGAAAACTTCTTGCAAACCAACTAATATCACTCGATTGTACCGCATATGTCACTTGGCCAGACACACCTATTTGTATGATTATGTCACATGTGCGACCTGTTTTTCTTGCTCGCATGTGCGACCTGTTTAGGTCATACCGCACGTGTGGTCTTCTATATAGACTTGTACGACCTACACGTGTGGTCCATACAATCCACATGTGTGGTCCGTACAATCCACATTTGTGGCATGTTCTCTATTGCAACTTCTTTCCCTCACACATGCGGCCTCCCTTGCCTCACACGTGTGATCTCTCTCCCTGCCAAGGACATAAAATAGAAAACTAAAAACCCTAGGCCAGATTGCCTAGGTGCAAAACTTCCCTTACTGATTCTCACTTGTGTCAACTCCATAATGTCACAATGAGATGTCACAATCTCCTCCTCTCCTTTTATAAGAGTCTAATGACTGAGTTTATGAATCCCTCCTAAACTCAATAATTAATTAGAATATTTTATTATTCTTTGTGGATGTGAAACCCCAACAGAAGCCCACAAAGCTCATCATCTTGCCCATGAGGCTCTAGCCTCATTCCAAGGCCGATTTCACTGAAACTAAAGGTTGATCTGGTCCCAACGGAGATTCCCACATTTCTGACACCTCAAAATACCTCTTGAAGCTACAAAAATATACACTCCCTCTTAGTGAGGGAGGTATTCTCCACCACTCCTAACTTGTCTTTGAAGTAGGAAAACTTCCCCTTCACTATGGGTTTGGTGAGAATATCTGCAATCTGTACATCTGTGGAAATGTGTTGGAGCTTCACAACTCTCTTCTGTAGCTTGTCTCTGATGAAGTGGTATCTGATCTCAATGTGTTTCGACCTGTCATGAAACATTGGATTTTCAAAGATTTTGATACAACTATGATTGTCACAATGAATCACAGTAGGCTCCAACTCTTGACCAAATAATGTTTCAAGAAGCTTACGAAGCCAAATAACTCCACAACTCGCCAAGATAGCTTCCATATACTTTGCCTCTGCTAAGCTGAGTGCCACGAAAATTTGTTTCCTGTTGTACCAAGAGACCATTGTTGATCCTAGGCTTAAACAACCACCAAAAGTGCTCTTCCTATCAACTACACTACCTGAATAATCTGAGTTTGAATATCCATGCAACTTCACTCCATGATCTTCGACATATCTCAGACCAGATCCAATCATACCTTGAAGGTACCTAAGAACATGTTTTGTTGCAACCCAATGCACCTACCTCGACTCTGCCATGGACTAACTCAAGGTGTTGACAACAAAATAGATATCTAGTATGGTATTAAACAGGTACGACAATTACCCAATCAACTACTTGTACATCGTGGGATCCACCAAGTCTGAATCTAAATCCCCCAACATATCCAGATTGGTGGTCATAGGTGTAGTCATGGACTTACAATCCACCATCCCAAATCTCCTCAGTATCTCAACTTCTTACTTCCCTTGTCTGAGGAAGATCTCGCTTGGTTGTTGCCACACCTCTAATCCCAAGAAGTAATGCATCAATCCAATATCCTTCATCTCAAACTATGAGGCTAACTTCTTTTTGCACCTGGTAATGAGCTTCTCATCTCATGTGAGAGACAAATTATTGACATATAACACTAATATGAGAGGATCCTTACCAACCTGTAGGAGATATAGGTTGCAGATTGCGTCTCTCTTGGTGAAGCCCAAGATTTGCAAATACACATCAATCCTCGAGTACCCTATCCTAGGTGTCTGATTGAGTCCATACAACACCTTCTTCAACCTATACACATGGGATTTCCTCCCATGTACCCAAAGCCTTGATGTTGCTCTATGTATACCTCCTCCTCAATTACACCATTGAGAAATGTTGTCTTCACATCCATTTGATGGATCTTCCACTTCATAACCAAAGCGAGAGAAATAAATGTCCTGATAGAAGTAGACCTGGCCACTGAAGCAAAGGTCTCCTCATAGTCCACTCCCTCTTTTTGGGAGAACCCACTTTCCACGAACCTTTCCTTATACTTCTCGATACTTCCATATGCAATATTCTTGATCTTGTAGATCCACTTGGAAGTCACCACAGATTTCCCTTTTAGTCTCAAAACTATGTCCCACATGTCATTAATCATGATGGATTGGTACTCCATCATGGCATCCTTCCAAACCTGCTAGCCTGTTTCTTCCTCAAAACTGGAAGGCTCAAAATCAATGATGTTGCTCATAAGGGCCACATATCTGGAGAATCTTTGTGGAGGCCTTCTCTCCTTGAAGGTGCCTCTGGGAGTTGTGTTCCCCTCTGCATCCTTCAAAGTATCTTGAAGCCATCTAGGCCTTATGTCCTCGTCACTGGGAGGATCCCCTGTATCCACAAACTCCTATGACTCCTCCTCATGTTCTGAGGGTTTCTCCTCAGTATTGGATGGTCATGTAATTGCCTCAATCTTTGGAGCCTCCTGTTCCTCACCACTTGTTGTGGACTCACGGGACCTCCTGAAGGCTAAGTCCTCTCCTCAAACCTGACATCCCGACTGTCCTCCAAGATCCTATGAGGACTCATGTTCTGAACATAAACTGCAGTGTTGCATGCTTCTGCCTAGAGCATCATGGGTAGATCCTGGTTATGTAACATTGCCATGTCTGTCTCAACTATAGTTTGATTCTTCCTCTCTGCAACCCCATTCTGATGTGGGTTGAAAGGCACTGTCAACTCTCTCTTAATCCCTGCTTCCTTACAAAAGTTCTTGAACTCATTGGAGTATATTCATATTCGTTATCTGACCTCAAAACCTTGATCTTCTACCTTGTCTGATTCTCTGAACTCCCTGAATCAACTGAAGACTTCATCCTTGGTATTCTTGAAGAAGATCCATGTCCTCCTGGAAAAATCATCAATAAAGGTCATGTAGTACCGACAACCACTCGTTGATGGAATTGACATCGATCCACATACATATGAATGTACCAGGTCTAGGATTTCCTTGGACCTACTCTCACTACTTGGAAAAGTAGCATTGACATTTTTTTCAAGTGCACAACCTTCACATACTCCTTCGTGATCAGTTCCAAACTCTGAAAGACATGTAACCATCTTCCTTAATATTGACAGCACTTGTTGATAGAAGTGTCCCAATTTTCTATGCCAAAGCTCACATAGATTATCACTATCATGTACCAGGGCTTGAGTTGGCTCAGTAGTCAACTTGTAGAGACTGCCATCATGAGTACGAATGAATTCTATTGAGTCAAGACTCAATCCCTTGGCCAAGCAAGAACCTGCTCATCTATGAATTCCACTGCATACCCTCTATCCTCCATGGCAGAGATAGAAAGTAGGTTTTTCTTCAGTCCAGGTACATACAACACTTCACTCATCTTGAGAGGATTTCTGGAATTCAACTAAAACAAATTTGTTCCAACTCCCTTGATTGCATACTTGGCATTATCACCAAGTTCTACTTGCAATTGTGAGTTTTCCTCTATCAAACTGGTGAGTGATTTTTGTGATCTCGTCATATGACGAGAAACTCCACTATGCACCAACCAAGTCTCCATGGTGACTTGCCTAGAAAAAAAAATATGCACACATGTGTCTCAAAGGATGACTACCTCCCCTTCCTTCAAACCTTCATCTCTGATAGCATGCCAATTTTCACATGCATCTGTGACGAATTTCAGATATGAAAATTGATTCCTAGAGATTCAACAATAAACCCTAGTTGTTATCACTGAACAACTTTACATTGATATTATGACAGAAAATTTACAACATCGAAAACATTAAGATCTGAGATAAATCATTTACACATTTGAGACACAAATAGTATGCTTTGTAAATGTCTATTTCAGAAATTTTCTTAAGGCAAAAATCAACCTTCTTTACAACCAAAAAATCACCAAAATCGAGGACAAAACCTATTGTCACCAATTCATAAAAACCAGTAACCAAACTCAACAAAAATTATGAAACCAACTTCTTTCAAACCTGTTGACGTCACTCGGTCATACTGCTAACGCTGCCTAGCCGTACGAACCCATCTCTACAATTATGTCACATGTGTGACCTAATTAGGTCGTACCACATGTATGACCTACTGTATGGACCTATACGACCCTCACGCGTGTTTTTTACATCCCAAATGTGCGTCTTGTTCTCTGCTGCAAATTATCTCCTTCACACGTGTGGCCTCCCTTGCCTCACACATATGATCTCTCTTCGTACCAATAACAGAAAATAGAAAACCAGAAACCCTAGGCCAGATTGCCTAGTTGTAGAAATTCCCTTGCTGAAATCTCCATCCTTCTAGCACAAGTGTTTACTCACTTATGCCAAATCCACAATTTCACAATGAGATGTTAGAATCTTCTCTCCTTTTATAGGAGTCTAATGAGTGAGTTTAGGAACCTATCATAAAATCAACAATTAATTAGAATATTTTATTCTTTTTTTGTGGTTGTGAAACTCCAACACAAGCCCACAAATCCCATCATCTTGTCCATGAGGCCCTAGCCTCATTCCAAGGCTGATTTCACTGAAATGAAAGGCTGATCTGGTGACAATGAAGATTCTCACATTCTTGACACCTCGACCTCTTGTGGGAATACCTCCTGAAGCTACAAAAATCAACACTAGTTGGTCGATCTGATCACACATGTGCAAAGGTTGAATACATATACATAAGTTGATTTTTTATCATCCACACAACCTACCCAATATAGATCCATATACCCACACAACCTAGGGTATTTGCTTCTACTGTATAGAATGCCAAAGTCAATTGCCCCTTCCACATATCTCAAACTCTCTTTTTTGTAGTCCAATTATGTACCTTCAATGCTTCTATGAATCTAGAAATAAAACTCATAGTGTGATTTAAATCAGGTCTAATGACTATAATATATATGAAGCTCTATGTTACCACACAATTTAGTACATTAGTGCAAAGCCTTCATAAGGTTTCTGGCCATTCTTTTTGCTTTTAGGGAGGCCATAACCAACTTATTTTTGAGTTCTAAAACCCTCCCATATCAGTGAAGTATATGTAGGTTGATTAGGTCAAATTTCATGAGATGCAAGTACAGTTTACAAAAAATTCAACATTTTCCCCTTTCACTGGTTAACAATTAAGATTTATGAGGGTTATCCCTAACTACTAACCCCTATAAATTTTATCCTTTAAAATTCATTATCCCTAGCCCCAAACTAGTAATGATTATAACCCCTAACCTTTGTTACTTTCAACCCTTAACACCTAAACCCTAACCCTTAATCCCTATAATCTCTTATCTATATAACCCTTACTCCCCATAATGCCTAATCACTTACATCCATTACCTCTCATCCTTACCACACATAATCATTAACCACTAAAACCCTTAATCCACATAAACCTTAATGCATATATACTCTTAGCCCATATAGATGTTAACCACTAAAACATACCCAATGCATCTCCTAATGAAAGAACCCCATAACCCTTAACCCCCCATCCAATAAACTCTATAACCCATAACCCTGATATGCCTCAATCCATATAAATCTAGCCTCTATTTCCCAACTAGTATAACCCCTAACATCTAATGCCTAAACACTTTAATCCATTATTCCCTATTGTTAATCCCTAATCTATATAATTTATAGTCCCTATAATGCATAATCCCTAACTACTTTAAATATTAATTAGTGATTCCTTAACCTATATAGAACCTATTACTTCTAACCCTAATGACTAACTCTCATAACCCCTATTCCCGAACTTTGACTCATATAACACTTATCCTTGATGACCCTTAGCCCCTAGAATTCTCACTATAAAATCCTATAACCCATAACCCCAACCCTTATAAATCTTGACTCCTAATCCTTATCACTCCTAACTACTAACATACATAATGTTAAGCCCTAATATTGGCTCATTACCCCTTAATTGGGGCATATTAGATTAGTAATGTTATTTTATTTATGCCGACTTTAGGCCATTAGTTGTAATTATACCTCCTAGTCTCCTATATATACCAAGGAGACATTTTCATTTTGAATCATCTTGTACTTGAATATTTAAGTGGGGTAAAAGGAGATTTCCCCCTTGAAGAGGCTTATTATCTGAAATTATCTCTTTTTCAAGGCGTTGAGTACTTTTCCTGAGGTTTTTCTATGCTATATTGATGTTTGGTTCTTAACATATGGTATCAGAGCTCAAGGTCTTGGGGTTTCGCTGCTACATCTGAGACACCGTGGAATTTTCGCTATAACTTTTTTTCTACAACGTTTCAGATGGAACGACTTGGAGGATATTTATAACATGGATCAAGGTACGTTGGGTTCAAGATTCAGCTCCTGAAGCCTTATACTTTCGGAGATACAGCCTGTACAAGATAGGGTTCTGGAATCATCCTGAAATGAGTCATTGCGTAATTTTCGCTATAAAATTGTTTTTGTAACGTTTCAGACCCTAAAATCTGGAGGACATTTACAGAAATTAGTAATGTATCTGTGGTAAAAATTTCATCTTCTGGGTCATCTTAAATTTGTAGATACACCCTGTGTAAGATAGGGTATCTGACTAGTCCTATTGACTAGTCTCAAGAAGGTGTTCGAGGTAAAACAATCATAACTTCTTCCTAGAGTATCCAAATTGCGTGGGACTGGTTGCATTGGATCGTGGACAATATGTAGTATTTTGGGTGCGAGTTTCATAATTTTATATCAATTATTTTGTGCGGGGCACACTATACAAGTGAGATCTCTTGAAAAGGCCAAAAATTGGCAAGTTGTGGGAAGGTTACCGTAAATTACACTTGGCACATCCAATTTTGATCAGACCTGTGGAATTGCAGAGAAGAAATATCAGAGAAATACATAAGAGAAAGTTTCATACCTAGAAGAGCCAAAAATTGGGAGATACAACAGAAGAAATATTGTCTAGCAGAACCACCTTAAAATCAAGGTTCAAAAGTGATACTTGGCCAACATGCCACCCAAAAAGGGAACTTCTACATCAAATAAGCCTCCAGAAAATCCTACTTGGACTCTTGATGAAGGTGAAGAAATGTGTAGGGACATAAATGAATTACAAACTAAGATGGATTCGATGGAAGCTAAGTTGGATACTAAGATGGATTCAATGGAAGCTAAGTTGGACACTAAGATAAATGGTTTAAAAGGGGAGATCATGGAAGTATTGAAAAATTTCATAACAGAGAAGACACTTGAAAGTGAAAATGCATCCCATGAAATTCATGATGTGGACACAAGGAAGGTGAATCAAGAATGGAGAAACTCCAACTTTGGTTTGAAGACCAATCGCGTTCCTAAGATTGACATGAGGAAGTTTGATGGCAAGGACCCAATCACATGGATACTTCAGATGGAGCAAATCTTTGATCTCCATAATGTGCCACATACACAAAAGGTAC
>ML826370.1:12957-42256 GCA_009831015.1 Picea engelmannii | reverse complement strand
GGATTGATGCTCTTCCATCATAGCTTCTTTCCATTGTCCCTTTTGAACTGCTTCTTCAAATGTGGTAGGTTCTTCATCTAGAAGCTTCGTCATGTATGCTGCATAACTTGAGAATCTTTTAGGTCTTTTACTCTTTCTGAATGCTCCTTCTGGAACCTTGAGTCTTTCTGTATCTTGTAAGGTAGCTTCAAGCCAAGCTGGTCTTTTCTTGGTCTTAGGTACAATATCTGAATCAATGTTTTCACATGGCTCCATAGGATGATCAGGTAGTTCCTTTTCATCATTTTTGTTTTCTGTGCTTTCTTTGTTAAGTTCTTCAATCTCTTCTTCTTCTATATTTTCTTCTATGGATTTCTTGAAGGCCATATTCTCATTGAATGTTACATCTCTGTTGACTTCGATATTGTGTTGTTCTGGAATATATATTCTATAAGCTTTGGATGAATCATTGTATCCCACGAATATCCCTTTCTATCCTGAAGGTTCTAGTTTATTCCTCTTGTCCTTGGGAATGTGAGAGTAAACAAGACATCCAAATATTCTTAGATTTTCCACATTAGGTTTCTTACCTGAGAAAGCTTCTTCTGATGTCATGTATTTCAATATATGATGAGGACTTATGTTCTGCACATATATTGTTGTCATTGTTGCTTCTCCCCATAAGAACATGGATAGACCTTGATCATTTAGTAAGGATTTTATAGTTTCTTCAATGAATCTGTTCTTTCTTTCTTCTACATGATTTTGTTGAGGATTATGAGGAATAGTCAACTCTCTCCTAATCTCTGTTGATTTGCAGAATGCAACGAATTCCTTTGATATGTATTCTCCACCATTATCGGTTCTTAACGTCTTGATCTTCTTATTCGTGAGGTTTTCTATTTTTTCTTTGAACTCTTAAAACTTGCTGAATACTTCGTCTTTTGTCTTTAGTAGATATAGCCAAGTCTTTCTTGAATAGTCATCTATGAAGATTACGTAGTAAGAAGATCCTCCTAGAGATTTTATTAGCATCGGACCGCAAACATCTGAGTGTATCAGATCTAGAATCTCCTTAGATCTGTTGTTGCTGTGTGTGAATGGTTTCTTGATATTCTTTCCAAGAGCACATCCTTTGCAGATTCCTTCATGTGTAGACTGCAACTCTGGTATTCCTTCAACCATCCTTTTGAGAAAGGGTAATGCTTGATAGTTAATGTGAGCGTACCTTCTGTGCCAAAGCTAATTGGGGTTGACTTCGTTGTGTACAAGAGCTTCTTCATTTTGTTCTAGTAGTCTATACAGATTTCCTTCATGACTTCCAATAACCCTAGCATTCTCTATGTTGGAGTCTTTATGCCATGATAACACCTTTCCATCCACGAAATCTATTTTGTTTCCCTTGTCTTCCAGGAAAGATATCGATACAAGATTCGTTTCTAAACCAGCTACATATAAAACATTGCTTAAGTGAACATAGTTATATGTTTTCATTTTGATGGAGACTTGTCCAAATCCTTCCACGGGGTAAGTGGTTTTGTCTCCAAGCTCTACCGTGTACGAGGTCTTCTTCTCATTTAGATTTGAGAGTCTGGTTTGATCTCCCATCATGTGCCTAGAAGCTCCACTATCGATTATCCACATGTCATATTCAATCGTTCCAATAAGTGCTGAGTAGTGTAAAAGACTGATCGTTTCACTCATGTCTTCGATTGACTAGTAACTGGTCATGCCTTGATACAAAACTTCAACTTCGTCGTTTCTGTCTTTTGAGAGAGACAAAAGGTGCGTTGAGTTAGAGCGCATCTGAATATCTTCTTTTTGAGCGAGATGCTCCATCACAAGGTGTCAGATCTGAGATTAGGGTTTATGTAACTGCTTCTACTAGTAACCCTAGCGACAGTGTCTTTGGAAGCTGCTCCTGCTAGTAAACCTAGTGGCAGTTCCTCAGCGAGCTCAATAGCCTAGCGACTATGCTTCCTTCCAACGTTTAGACTGAATGAAGGAGGTGTGAGCCCATAACCTGTTAGAATATGAAAGATTGTGCTCATTTTACCATTGACAATACCCTTGTCACCCAACCATAGGCCGAAGCCACCCTCTGAGCACCTTTACCTTGACAGAGAAGAGAATCTTGGTAGCAATCCAATAGACAAGAGAGGCTAATGCACCAAGAAATAAGTAACCAAGATGATCAGATAGTCCCACCCAAAATATGGCGCAGTACCTTCCCCAGGATTTGCCACAAGGCTGCAACTGCACTGCGCAGAACTGGCTCTCTACAATTGCTGAGAAGTGTGTCAAATGAGAGACTGGTGCCCTGTATTTATAGTGGTTCTGGCAGACTTACTGGGGCTGACTTCTCCTTCTGGGTACTAATTAATTCATATCAATTATATTTCTACACCCGACATCTTGTCTAGGGTTTCCTTCATTTCTTTGCTTCCTTCCAGAACATTCTAATCTTGTCAAAGGTCACAATAGAGGTTCATACCTCCCGAAGCTACCATAATATCAACAGTGAGACTATTGATTCAGACATTGTACCCAAAACTAAGAAATGACCAACTTGTCTTGAAGCTACTCTACAAGAAGAAGAAAGACTCAAAGCCCCAAGTGGCACCTTCAGAAAAAGCAATAATCCCAAGAGATTCTCCAGCTATGTAGCATGTATGACAAAGCTTCTAGATGAAGAACCCACCACTTTTGAAGAGGCAACTCAGAAGAAATAATGGAAAGAAGCCATGACAGAAGAACACTAGTCCATCATGAAAAATGATGTATGGGAAATTGTGCCTAGACCTAAAGAAAAATCAGTAGTAACTTCAAAATGGGTCTATAAGATCAAACATGAAGCAGACTAAAGCGTGGACAAATATAAAGCAAGGTTCATAGCTAGAGGGTTCTCCCAGAAGGAGGGAGAAGACTATGATGAAACATTCACTCTTGTTTCCAAATATACTTCTATTAGAGCCATTATGTCTCTTGTTTCTTCCATGAGATGGAGTTTACATCAGATGGATGTAAAAATAGCTTTCCTCATTGGAGCAATAGAAGAAGAAGTATACATTGAACAACCTCAAGGATTTGAAGTACATTCCAGAGACACTCATGTTTTCAGACTAAAGAAATCTTTATATGGACTCAAGCAAGATCCAAGAGCTTGGTATGCCAGAATAGACAACTACCTAATGAGACTTGGTTTCTACAAGAGTCATGCAGATCCAAATCTTTACTACAAAGTCGTGAACAATGAACCTGTGATTTTACTGCTATATGTCAACAATTTATTCTTGATAGGTGAAGAGTCTCTCATCATCCAGTGTAAAAAGGAACTAGCCTCTAAGTTTGATATGAAAGATCTTGGTCTCATGCATTATTACTTGAGACTAGAAGTATGACAGAAGCGTGGTGAAGTATTCCTTGGACAAGGAAAGTATGCAGTGAAGATTCTTCAGAAATTTGGAATGATCGATTGTAAATCCATGGACACTCCTATGACCACAGATATAAGAAAAGTAAGAGACTCAAATTCTGATCCAATAGAACCATCCCTATATCGACAATTAATTGGGTCATTGATGTATTTGGTAAATACTCGACCAAATATTTGTTTTGTCGTAAACACACTAAGCCAGTTCCAGGTGGAACCCAGACATGAATATTGGATAGTTGCAAAGCATGTTCTAAGATACATTCGTGGGACACTAAACTATGGTTTAAGATATATCGCATCCAGCAATATACAACTTCATGGATTCACAGATTCAGATTGGGTAGGAAGTGCAGAAGACATAAGGAGTACTTCACAGATGTGTTTCAGCTTGGACTCCGCTATGATATCTTGGGGCAGCAGGAAACAAAAGTTTGTCTCACTCATCACAACAGAAGAAAAATATATCGCAACATGTGAGGCATGTACAAAAGTAGTATGGCTGAGAAAGATGATTTTTGGACTATTTGATCAGGTTCCAGATTCGACCATAATATATTGTGACAATCAGAGTTGTATAAGGCTATCAGAACACCCAATGTTTCAAGAATGATCGAAACACGTTGAGATCAAATACTAATTTATTCGAGATAAATTCCAGGAAGGAGAAGTGAAGCTCCAATATATCCCCAAAGATGAGCAAACAACAGATATCTTGACAAAGCCTCTGTCTAGAATAATTTTTTCATACTTACAAGACAAGTTGGGGATCGTGGAAATAACTCCCTTAGCTGAAAAGGAAGAGATGGATCTCCAGGTTGGGAGGGAGCACTGCTATAACATTGATTTATGGACAGTCATTTTCTATCTTGGAAAACGCTCCAGCATGGGCAGTTCCTTTCCAGTTCGGAAAGTGGTTTGAGATTTCTGATGGACAAGCATTTTCCAGTTCAGAAAATGGTCCAGATCGAACGGTCATTTTCGTAATGAAAATGGTTTGATATATTTTTGATGTACCATAGACAGTGATTCCCCTTGTGGCCGGTGTGGGAAAATGGTCTAGGATAGTCTTTCTTATTGGCATTCACTCTAAGTAGTGGTCAAGAAGATTGGTCTACCTCGTCGGACAGTCATTCTTTCGAAGCTCACAGTTGTGAGCAGTTTCAAAGAATGGTCTGTTTTGGAGGTTGGTGCAGGACAATCATTTCCTTAGGAAATGGTCCGGATAGTCATTCCCTAGGGAAGATTCATTCTCTCCAGGTTTCACTTTGTTTAGTGTCGGACGAATGGACCAGTTAGGTGAATGGTCCAGGTTCAATAATCAGGGACATGAATTCCCTAGGGAAGACTCATTCTCTCCAGGTTGCACTTTGTTTAGTGCCGAAGGAATGGCCCAGATAGGTGAATGGTCTAGGCTCAGAAATCAGGGACAATTATTCTTCCATGCTTGGGAAGAATAGTCCAGATAGCCCATCATTGATGTTTTACTCTATGAGGGCAGATGCTCTTCCAGATCTCACAGATGTGAGTGGAAGAATGGCCTACATGAATCAGTTTATATCGTGATATTGTTTCTATGCAGGTTGATATCAGATGATATGATTTCTATGGAGACTGTATGTCTCTAGACAATAGAGGTATGCTATTGTGTTGGATATGTTCCACTGGTTGTGACTATGTGTCATAGATTGAGTAGTTGTGTACTACTATGGATAGACACAGTTGTGTTCTATCATATGGCATTGTACTAGTCGTCATGAAGATTATCTAGTTTGTTAATGATGACAGTGCTCGTGATTTGATCATAAAATAGCATGTGTGGCTATAATGATGCTACCGATTGAATGGTCTATTTGTGCTCAAGACCATTATCTGCTATACCTCCCTAGCTAGGAGGGAGTGTTGATATTATGGTAGTTACGGGAGGTATTAACCTCCATTTGTGACCTTTGACAAGATTAGAATATTCCAGAAGAAAGAAAATATTTGGATATAACCCTAGAAGAGAAGTCAGCTAAAGGAAATATTATATACTAAGTATTTAGCACCTAGAATGAGAAGTCGGCCCAAATAGTCTGGCAGATGCAGTATAAATATAGGAGGTCAGTCTTCATTTTAGCCATAATTCTCAGAACTGCAGAAGTACACTTGTGTGCACTGCAGAAGGCCAGTTGTGCGCAATTCTGGGAAGCAGTTGTTGCCGGTAGTTCTGCAATATACATTTTTGGTTTTTCTGGGTTGGACTCTCTGATCAATTTTGGTTATCTTTGCTTGGTGCATTAGCCTTGGTTGGTTATTGGTTTGTTGTTGGAAATTCTTCTCTCTGTCAAGGTCAAGGTGCTCGGGGGTGGCATTATTTCCTATGGTTGGGTGACAATATTGCTATATCGTCTATTGTTAAACGAGCACATCCAATATTCTAACATGTGGATGACTTATTCTTAACTAGAAAAGAAAATCTTATCACTGAATGCAAGAATAATATCGCTGCAGAATTTGATATGAAAGACCTTGGCCTAATGCACTATTTCTTAGGTCTTGAGGTCTGGCAGAGCCCGGAGAGGATCTTCCTTAACCAAGGGATGCATGCAGTTGAAATACTGAAGAGAATTGATATGTTGGAGTGCAAGTCCATGAATACACCCATGGAAACAAAGTTGAAGCTCATGGTTGACACTTCGTCAGAATTGATTGATGCTACGTTGTACAGACAAATAATTGGATCGTTGATGTATCTGATGAACACCAGGTCAGATATATGTTTTGTTGTGAACACCTTGAGTCAGTTTCTGGTAGAGCCCAGACGTGTTCACCTGGTTGTTGCAAAACATGTGATGAGGTACCTTAAGGGTACATTAGATTGTGGTCTCAGTTATGATGGAGATCATGACTTCAGAATGAGTGGATATACTGATTTAGATTGGGCTGGAAGTGTCTCTGGAAGAAAGAGCACTTCAGGATGTTGTTTCAGTATGGGTTCAGCCATGATCTCATGGCAGAGTAGGAAGCAATCAAGCATTGCTCTCAACACGGAAGAAGCATAATACATTGTTGCATGTTCTGCCAGTTGTGAATCCATATGGCTTTGGAAGTTGTTGACAGGTCTATTTGATCTAGAGATGGAAGCAACCATGATCCCATGTGATAACCAGAGCTGCATAAAGATGACGGAGAACCCTGTGTTCCATGACAAGTCAAAACACATAGATATTTGATATAATTACATCCATGATATGGTGCAGAGGGGAGCCATAAAGCTCCAGTATGTTAGCATGGATGAACAGGTTGTTGATGTGTTGACCAAGCCTCTATCTTGTGTAAAGTTTGATCACTTTCGAGATAAGCTTGGTGTAGTCCGAAAGGACCTCCCTCGAAAGGGGGAGTAGTGATGTGTTGTTAGCCTCATGCTATGATACCAGCTTCATGTTGATGATGTGTTTCCAGCGTCGTGCTATGATGCCAGCTTCATGTTGATGTTGTGTTTCCAGCCTCGTGTTGTGATGCCAACTTCATGTTGATGATGTGTTTCCAGCCTCGTGCTGTGATGTTAGCTTCGTGTTGATGATGTGTTGCCAGCCTCGCGTTGTGATGCCAACTTCGTGTTGATGATATTGTGTAGCCAGCCTCGTGTTGTGATGTCAACTTCGTGTTGAAGATTCTTAGCCTAGTGTTGATGTTGATGATGCTCTAGCCTTTGTGTTGTGTTGTTGATGATATTGGTGATGAGAAAAACTTTCGATGATTTATAGATATGCCAGTCAGTGTTCCAGATGTTGTTGATGATGTTGCCCTCTCTCTCCCTCGTCTGATGCTGTTGTAGAATACCCTTCTTGTTAAGGGGGAGTGTTGAAATATTGTAACTGCAAAGAGTATTCTATTCATTATTCATTAGATCAATCCCATTTTGTGGATTGATCATGTCGGGCATTGTAAATGACCAAATCTCCTTTTGTGGATTGGTCAAACACTAATTGTAATATGCAAATTGAGAAGTCGCCCCCCAGGCAAATTAAAGTGGTTCTAACCACCCAGAAAGACAAGTCGGCCCTGCCAGTGAAAATACACCTCTTTTCAACGCTTTCCAGTTTGTATAAATAAAGGAATCCAACCACTCATTTGTTCACACACTCATTCGATCATCCATAGTGCAAGTTTGGTAGCTACAGTTGGAGAAGAAGGAAGAGAGAGAGGCCTATTATTTGGGAGAGGATATTCTCTAGTGTTTGGTTTATTGTCTTGGCATTGTATTGGCTATCTGTATTAAGGAAGTTTTGGCTAGATTTTCTTCCCCATGAGGGTTTCCCAAGATAAATGATGTGTATCTTGTGATTTTGTTTCTCTTAGTGATCCTATATATGCTATGGTTATCTAGTAAATTGAAAAGAAACCTAATAATAGCTTAAACTCTAACATGATTGTCTCATTTCTTTTATTTGATTATACCATCATGTAATTGAATTCTCTAAAATTTATTTGAGCTATGATTATGGCACAAATATGCCTTCTTTGGACAAGGATTCATCTACCTTGTTCTAATTTTCTTTCATTTATAGTATGATCCCAAAACATATTCACTTAAAAATTCCGGCTATCATTTCTATTTGGCTTTGAAGTTTGGATAAGTGAACAAATTCTACAAACTCCTAGGATCTATTTTCATCTCGAATCATCATATTAATAGATAATGTCTCCATTTTTGAAAGGCATGGACAATTTCAACCAACTCTAAATCATAAATTGGGTGGTTTAACTCATGATTTTTTAACTTCCTTTACTCATAAGCTATAAATTTTCCTTATTGAGTCAAAACTCCACTCAAACCTTCTAATGGTGCATCAATATAGATTGGAAAATATCTTACATACAAAAAAAAGGAAGAATGAAATTAGTTGTGAAAAAATATTTCATATTTGCAACTTCTTTAGAACACTTTTCAATCAAGTGAACCTTGTTAGCTTTCCTTTGTAAAGAAGTGATTGTGTTGTTTATCCTTGAAAAAACCCTCCTAAATATTCAATACAACTAACAAATCCCATGAAACTCCTAACTTATCTGAAATTGGTTGGGATTGGACTTTTTTAATGGATTTAATCTTTTTAGAATCCACTAATATCCATTCTTCCAATATAATATTACCAATATATTGAATCTTTGTCTCTTTGAAGGAACACTTGGATATACTTGAATACAATTATTTTTTCCTTAAACATTGTAATACTGACCTCAAATGCTACTCATGTTCCCCCTTGATCTTTGACAAGGTCAAAATATTGTAGACGGATACAACTTGTCTAGGTGCTCCAATAGCTAAGGGATCTCAAATAAATTTCTCTCCATCCAATACCACAACATTATCCTTTGGGATCCTACATTAGAGACATTCATCACCTCTAAGAAATGTCCCTTTAAGTAGAATATAGTCTAGACCATAAATCCCAACACAAGTGTGCCATTGAGAGAAATAAACTAAGCATAAGATATATCAAACCAAGAACAAGAGAGCACAATCCTTTATGGTGCCCTTACGCTATATCTCTTGTATAAGACTAAATGAATGATCAAAAAGTGTGAAAATATAAGTAAATTTTGTGTATTTACACAACTAAAGTGGTAGGGTGCTTTCCCCAAAGAGGGGTTATGGGCCTACATTGAGCAAGGACAAAATTAAAAATTACTTGTTTACAGTCTATAAATACAATTCTTGGGATTGAAAATGTTGTATTTAACATAGTGGATTGTTCCAAGGGTTAGTACATGTTGAGATCTTTCCAACAGTTCAAATAACACCTCAATTGGAATATGTGTGAGAAAGTTAGTGCCTCGAGGAGTATTTATTTGTTCTATTGTAGGGTATTTATTGAAATTTTGACCGAGGGAATTTCCAATGAGAAGCATACTAAAAACATACAATTTACTCTATTCATTAGATTGATTGCATGTATCATCAAATAGGTATCTATCAAATCTATCTTTAGAGAGTGAGGATAGTTTTGGAGGAATAGGGGAACGTGAGACGTCAACTGGATGTAACAAGGAAAGATCATCCAAAGGTCAAAAGGTTAGAAGAAAATTTTGTAGACGCATTGAGTTTTTCATGATGAAGGGGGGACATGTTATGATGATGAGACAGACATTGACCTCGAGGTACAAACATCTAGTCAAAGGGTGGGAATTGAAAAAGCTTCCAAATTTGGACACTGACTTTTGTCTTAGCAAGAGAATTTATCAAATTGTTTCATTGTTTATACATGGTCTAGGATTATTTTCCATGGATGACATGAATGTCAAATATAACAGTGTGACTGAATTGATGGAGTATGTCATACCATGTTACAATTATGGAGTTTGGATCGGGCTGGCCCAATATATGGAAAGTATATAGAGATATGCATTTTCTACAAACTATATAGAACTAAAATGCTTTAATCAAAATAAATGAGTGACTGCATATATTTATGGTAGGCCAAAATCATCTGAAAGCATTGTAGGGTTTATAAATAATACATAGCCCAAGACAACAAGAAATCCACCCAATTGCATATTTGAGAGTTTTAAAGGGAAATCAGGTAATGGTATGTGAAATAAAAACAATAGTAGCAGGGAGGAGTTGTTGATAAATTATGATTTGTACCAATTAGAAGTGGACCCTACTATTGTTGGGGTACTTATGTTTCATTCTTTACATATCTAATTAATATTTTGTTTCATGTAGGAAATATTTGGATTCTCTGATGTTGTAATATTTAATCTGTTAGCGATCAAATAATTCATTTTGAAATTTGTTTTGATATCATATCATAAGATGATAATAAGGTAAAGATTTATTTATAAATCTTTAAGTTTCAAAGTATATAAGATTGGCTTTAAATCTTATTATCCAATGAAAAAATAATGTGACATCTCAAAATATACCAAAAAGAAAATTTTAGCTTTCACTAGCTAAATGACTTTTTCACAGTGTAGTAAGCCGGTGAAAGTCTCCCTTTTCACCAACTAAATGATTGTTTTCACAGTGTAGTGAGCTGGTGAAAGTGCAGGGTTTTCAGCTGATAAACTGCCTTGGAAAAAAAACAATTTTATGAGCTGTGGAGAGTCTGTTTTACACGCTCAAATAGTTGATTGAAAACTAGACATCCTAATATTTCCAATGATACTTTTGGATCTTCATTTAGATCTCGGGAAGGCATTCAAAAGTTCCCCACAAGATGAGGCATCATTTTCAGAAATTTTCCAAAATGTATGATTTTGGTCAAAAGGTCAAATTCGACTTGGTTGAGTTTATTAAGGAGCATATGATGATGAATAATCATATATATTATCAAATCTCATCCACGAGTGCAGGTGACACTTCATTTGATCAATAGAAATATTTAAGAGATCAAATCCTAAAATGTAGGAATATGACTAGATTTGGAAATCTGGATTTTCCTGTTTTAGTCACCTTCTTGGGAGACATATTATGATCATATAGAAGAGTATTTTTAGAAACGGAAGGAGGTTTTTCATAATCACGGGTGTCTCTTCAATAACCTCTCTCATTTTTCCAATATCTATTGTGATTTGTGAAATATATGTCAATTTTTGAGCACCATATTTCCAGAAATTAAATACTCTCTTTTTCCTGTTTTAGTCACTGTCTTTAAGAACATATTCTAATGAGTTGGAATACTATTTTTAGAAAATGAAGGAGGTTTTTCATAAGAACGGACTGATCTTCAATAAAATCTCTCAAATTCCCAACATCTATTGTTATTTGGAGGATATAGGTGAATCTTGGAGCAACATTTTTCCAAAAATTTCTATCTTTCCCAACCACCTCACAATTTCAAATTTGAGATAAGAAAAGAGGAGATCAGATCCATCTTTTGAGGATCTTGAAAATAATTTGTAAATCTTATTTAAGCTCATAGATGTAAGAGGCAAGGGGTTCGATTTTGGATACAAAAGATACTATATTGTAAACATACTTTTCCATATGATAATACAAATCACAGTTTTCTCTCTCTATTGATGTCAGATTCTCATCTTTCCTTCTGTACTCTTATTCAAGTTGTTTTAGTTTCATAATGATGGTCATATCATTGGTTATCTCATAACTTGATTAATAGTTGCTTATCATTGTTTTTTAAACCCTACATTTGTATTTGGTTTATAAGCATTGTTTTCTCACCCACTCAAAAAACTATCATCTGATTATTGATCCTTGAAAGCATTGGTTCATTTGATTCTCATTTTGACAATCTGAATACCATACTGTAATTGAGTTATCCCATTGATCCACACATACAAAAATACAAAAACAAGTTTACCTTAAGTTACCAAGTATCTTTGTCTTACAACCTCAAAGAGTTTCTTGGAGTGATAACAAATTGGCGCCATTGCCGGGGAACAGAAGACTGAAGTTGAAGATAACTTCCCTGGGAGATGACATAGATCCAGCTTTGATGATAGACAAAGTCTGGACATTTTCTTGGTTGTAATCATCTATTTGGAGACTCCATGAATGATGGATTCAGTGGCGACTCCACAATATTCAAATGTCAAAGGCGTTTGCAGCTATTTTGGCTCGGAGGTTTGCACCTCTTGACTTCTCAACAGTTCCTGGTTTCCCACATCTAGTTCCTTCTATAGATGTTTGGGGAGATCATCTTCCAAGATTTGCAGAAAAGAAAGAAGACAATCCTTCAGATCATCTCATCAGAGTTCATCAATGCATGGTTCAGTTAAATATTCATGATGAAGATGTGCTTATGAAGATGTTTATGTATTTGTTGGAAGGTGATGCTCACGAATGGTATAGATCTTTACTTTTTTCTAGTATATCTTCTTTAAAAAAAAATCATACAACATTTCATCATCGATGTGAAAGGTTTTTCTCTCAGGAATTTCTTCTTGAAAATTGTTGTGAAGAATTTAGTTATATGAAAAAGATGAAAGTTTTTCTGCTTCATCATCTTCTCATTATTGTACATATGAAAAGTTAATTATTCCAATTACAAAACATACAGATCAACTTCCTATTAGTCAAATAGAACTTACAACCAATGTAGGCAGCCATCAAATTTCAGATTTACAGATCAAGGGAAATCACAACAGATATGGGGATAAAGATGATGATCAGATTTTTAAGTTAGTGTGTGATAGTTCTAGATCTGCAACAAAGGTTGAGTTACCTACATTCAACACTGAGATCAGTGAGAGCAGCCAGCAGCGCCAACAACATTTCAGTTCTCAGTTGAAACAACAAGAATACCATTTTTCTCCTTATAAACATGTTGTTTCAAATTATGGTGAAGAACAAAGTGATATTTTTCAAAATCTTTTTCAAAATCCTATTGCTGTTAACTCTATGCATAAATCTTCATCTTTGCCATTAGGATTTGATAATGATTTTTCTATATTCGACCAATACAGTGATAAGGAAGAGAATTTTGAGATTTATGAAGACTTTGTTACAGCAGAAAATATTTCTCATCATGATCAAGAGATCAGTGAAGGCAACAACCAACAGGATTTTAGCTTTCAGTTGGAACAACAACAAAGGGAGGTATTTCTTTGGGGATTTATTGACCCTATTGTTGACTACTTGGAGTTTATGAGCAACATAAAAGTCAAGATATTTTTGTCAGATGATGGTTGGTTCTGCCATCTTTTCAAACTATATTTCTGCATGCTATGGTTTCCTTTCTTTTTCGGATTCAGATCAAGGAGGTTACCAATAAATCAATTTCTTTCTTGGCTGCATTGGAGATTTAGTTTTACTTGATCAATTTTCCCCTATTGATTAGAAGTAGGATTAGGTGTGAGAATAAGCTCCTCATACGAGCAGCTAGATCACGTTCAGTTGTTGATTTTTGAAATAAGTAGGCATGCTACAACAAACTACATACAGTTTTCAATTTAGCAGAGGATTAGGTGAAAAAAGCCAGATGTTATCTCCAAAAATGAACCAGTTAGTTTGTTTCATTTTTAGTGATGGCATGGTCATAAATAGAGCTCCATACATTTTTTTTTAGAAATTTAAGTATCAAAGTATAGCATATATTTTGTTATTTCTTATAATAAATCGATTGTCAAAAGATATTTTCAAAAAATTGAAGAAAAGATTTTCAACGACTAATCTCTGTTTTGAAGCTAAAGTTAACCGGTGAAAGTTCAAGGTTTCAATGACTAAATGGCATTTCCAAAAACTAGTGAGCCAGTGAAAGTGCAGATTTGGGTTTTTTTCTCCAGCGCCCTAAGAACCCAAAAAGACATATTGTACACATGTCATGTAATCATGATGACAATTTAAATAGAGGCACATGAATGGTTACATGTTTTCACCATGTCTTAGTGGAATATGATGATGGATTTGGTCATATATTCCATGTGGTAGACGAAGGACAATTGTAAGAGTGGTGAATGATCTGATCATTATTACATCCAGACACAGGATCATTTTCACCAGCGCCAACACCTTCTCCATTTAGAAAATTTCTCTATGTTAACCATGTACAGATCAACCTGTGATTATTGCATGATGGGAAGAAAGCAAGGAGGACCACTTCTGCAAAAGGAATTAGACAACAAGTTCTTTTCAGATGAGTCCTTATTTGATAATTGTTGTGAGAAATATGAATTTCATTCTAAAGTTGAAGATCTAAATAGAGAAGAATCTTTTCCTCACAATCTACATTAGTTTTCAAATGATCTTCGTTGTGATGTGCTTCCTCATAAACATGAATTAGAAAAGAGTAATGAAGAGCTGAAAGATTTCCTATTACATCTATTTCTGATTTTAATGAATCTAAAGAATTGGTTTCGTTAGCTACATATGGAGATTATGAGCTTTCCGTTGATCCAATGTTCGTTGAATTAAGTGAGATTAGCCCTCATTTTTTTGATTTGCAGACACAGGAAGATTGCAACAGATACGAAGAGAAAGATGATGAGATGAAAAGTCCAGATCAGTAGTTCATCATGATTTCTTCTCAAACAGAAACTAAGCAGTCTATATTTAGCATTGAGATCTCTGAGGGAAACGAGCAACTTGATTATTTTCAGTTGATTGATTTAATGAATAAACAAGCATGTTACAGGTTTTCAGATGATAAATCATAAAGGCTAAATGACTCCATGCCCAATACTAAAGGCACAAGGTCTACTAGGTTCTTGGAAACCTTGCAGGGAGGTCTCCATCCCAGTTGGATCCAGATGTTAGCGATCAAATAATTCATTCTGAAATTTGTTTTGATATCATATCATAAGATGATAATAAGGTAAAGATTTATTTATAAATCTTTAAGTTTCAAAGTATATAAGATTGGCTTTAAATCTTATTATCCAATGGAAAAATGATGTGGCATCTCAAAATATACCAAAAAGAAAATTTTATCTTTCACCAGCTAAATGAATTTTTCACAGTGTAGTAAGCCGGTGAAAGTCTCCCTTTTCACCAACTAAATGACTATTTTCACAGGGTAGTGCGCTTGTGAAAGTGCAGGTTTTTCAGCTGATAAATTGCCTTGGAAAAAATCAATTTTTTGAGCCGTGGAGAGTCTGTTTTACACGCTCAAATAGTTGATTGAAAACTAGACATCCTAATATTTCCAATGGTACTTTCATATCTTCATTTAGATCTCGGGAAGGTAGTCAAAAGTTCCCCACAAGATGAGGTATCATTTTCAGAAATTTTCCAAAATGTATGATTTTGGTCAAAAGGTCAAATTCGACTTGGTTGAGTTTATTAAGAAGCATATGATGATGAATAATAATATATATTATCAAATCTCATCCACGAGTGCAGGTGGCCCTTCATTTGATCAATAGAAATATTCAAGAGATCAAATCCTAAAATGTAGGAATATGACTAGATTTGGAAATCTGGATTTTCTTGTTTTAGTCACCTTCTTGGGAGACGGATTCTGATCATATAGAAGAGTATTTTTAGAAATGGAAGGAGTTTTTTCATAATAACGGGCGGATATTAAATAAACTCTCCCAGTTTTCCAAGATCTATTTTGATTTGTGAAATATAGGTCAATCTTTGAGCACCATATTTCCAGAAATTAAATACTTTGTTTTTCCCGTTTTAGTCATTGTCTTTAAGGACAAATTCTGATGAGTTGGAATACTATTTTTAGAAACTGAAGGAGATTTTTTATAACAACGGACTTCTCTTCAATAACCTCTCTCATTTTCCCAATATATATTTTTATTTGGAGGATATAGGTGAATCTTGGAGCAACATTTTTCCAAAAATTTCTATCTTTCCCAACCACCTCACAATTTCTAATTTGAGATAAGAAAAGAGAATATTAGATCCATCTTTTGAGGATCTTGAAAATAATTTGTAAATATTATTTAAGCTCATAGATGTAAGAGGCAAGGGGTTTGATTTTGGATACAGAAGATACTATATTGTAAACAGACTTTTCCATATGATAACACAAATCACAATTTTCTCTCTCTATTGATGTCAGATTCTCATCTTTCCTTCTGTACTCTTATTCAAGTTGTTTTAGCTGCAGAATGATTATCATCTCATTGGTTAACTCATAGCTTGATTAATAGTTTCTTATCATTGTTTATTAAACCCTACATTTGTATTTGGTTTATAAGCATTGTTTTCTTACCCACTCAAAAAACTATCATCTGATTATTGATCCTTGAGAGCACTGGTTCATTTGATTCTCATTTTGACTATTTGAATACCATACTGTAATTGAGTTATCCCATTGATCCACACATAAAAAAATACAAAAACAAGTTTACCTTAAGTTACCACGCATATTTGTCTTACAACCTTAAAGAGTTTCTTGGAGTGATAACAAAATCATATTCCCAACATCAAGTTCATGAATAATAGTAGTAGCTTTATCCTCCTAGTGTTATCACTCATATAAGTTAGGAGGTTCCATTCTCGTTGGTTGTTATTCTAGTGAAATTTAAATTTAGATTAATGCATACTCTTTAAATCCCTCTTCCTATATGATATATTATGACCTAAGTAATTCTTTGAAATTTGAAGTCTATCATATACCAACTTAGTTAGAAAAACCATATGAATTTTTTTTATACTACAATGTAACATTCTACAAAGACTCTTGTAAGTTACTAACTTGTCAATATTGCCATCATTAATAATACAAGTTGTTGGTTTTTCAAAATGGTTGAAGCTAACAACTATTCATATTCATTTCTATAGAATTATCCTCATAAGATTCTTACTAGTAAAATATATTTTTAAAGGGTTATTTTTTCCCTGGAAATAACAGTTGCCCTGCTATTCAATTTTAAATCAAAGGCAACTTCCCAATACATATAGGCTCTAATCCATTAAAACATACTCATTATGAGTTTTATTCATGTCATTATGGGAATTGAGCCCAGGTGGGGAGGATAACAAATTACTCGCAACCATCCAAGCTACACCCAATTGACTACTAGTAAAAGATATAACATGCCCACATTGAGACAAACAAATTGCCTCTCGAGGTTTAGAAAACATTTAGAGAGTGAATATGACTAATTTGGAGTTGGTCACAACTTAGAGAATAAACGTATTTCCACACACACACACACACACACATATATATATGTATAACTTGAAAATGTCATAATTTTGATGACAATCTTGCTATACTGGGCCTAATGGTTAAGAACATGTGTTTCCTCTTAATATGTCACAAGTTCAAATCCAGAGGGGGGTAGGGTATGTATACCTTCGTAGACTTTACCAGTGAAATCGTTGGGTGGAGGGGGGTCCCTTGTCCCACAAACAAGGAGCTCTCATACATCAATTTGGTGTGCTTGGTCGTGACCTTAAAAATAGATTATTATTATTATTATTATTATTATTATTATAATTATAGTAGTAATGAAACTTCTGATGTTACGGGCACGTTATTTCAATGTCATTATGACGTTCATGTGACGTTATGGTGTGCATTGGACACATTGCCAACATATTTGTAACGTTAGAGTAGCAACATTAGTTTGACAAAAGTCATGATCAAATTTTGATGATAACACCAACATTTTTATGATCTCCTCCAAAAAAATCCCTTGCATTGAAATTCTAACAAAAAGTTTCCAAAAAAATATGTTTACAAATTGACACGAGTCCCTTTTGTTCTTGGGGTTACGTCAAAAATGTGTCAGAATACCGATGATAGTTTTCCAAAAAAATATGTTTACAAATTGGTGTGTGGATACCTTCTATTTTCAACGGTATGTCAACAATGTGTAGGAGTATTGATGATAGTTTGCAAAACAATTTTGCTAACAATTTGGCATGTTGACACCTATGGTTGTTAAAATTGTGATGAATGATTAACATTTTAGGATTTCGATGTATCTAGGAAGAAATAGATTTGACATTGAAATTTTCCTTGTTCCAAAATGATTATGACAAAAGTAATGTTAGTGTCTCATCGAAAATGGTACCCAAATGTAGTGGTGTCCTCTAGTTCCTTGGGATGAGCTCACTCAAAAATTGTGTCATAATAATGTATTACTGCATCTTTGATCAATAAAAGACATGTTTATTTAGTTTGTTAGATTGGAATTATTCAAAATGGGTTGACCTCTTTGATATACTAATCTAGGTTATAGGGTTTATCTTGAGTGGTAATATTGAAGGTTTCCTTGTCATTACCCCCTTTCCATTTTACTCCATGGCTCATTAGACTTGGCACTAATCAAACAACATAATTTAATTCTTGAGTTTGTAATTTTAATTGAAAATATGAAGGTTTCCTCACTAACTTGAAAGTTTTATTTGTGTATCCTAAAGTTCTTTCAATGATACAATCATAGGTATGCTCCCTAATTGAAAATATGAAGGTTTCCTCACTAACTTGAAAGTTTTACTTGTGTATCTTAAGAGTTCATTCAATGATACAATCATAGGTATGCCCCCTTCGATTGGTACGAACCAACTCGAAGTGAGAAGGGGTGTGATCAGGGGACAACACACACTCATTAAATTTATATAGACACTTTGGGAAACAATATATCCAAAAGGTGTTTTTGGCGTGAGACAAGAATGAATCTCATTGTTTGGTAAGCCATGTAGATTAGTGACGGGTTATCCTCTTCTTTTGGTTGGTGTTATTCCTACTCACAAAAGATAGTAAAAATGCAAAGGTGATGGTGTCGGATGTAGTAAATTTCCCACCATAAGGGATAACAAATTGTCATCATTGTTAGGAAATGAACCCAAGTCACATGTGTCATAAGTGGGAATACAATGCTAGGGTTTGTCCAAGTATTAATATTAGTGTTTTCTAAAGACCATTCAAAACAAATTTACACATAGTGAGAGTTCAAAAATATAAAAGGTGGTGTGAAATAAGCTAATCCAAGATAAGTGATATATCAATTTTCAACAGATAGGTCATTATATTCAGTGGTGATAGAAGATGACTTAGCATTAATTAAACTTTTCTTGTCTTGCGGCAAATTCCTATTTAATGCAAGGTGGTTGTATCTACAATGGTGTTATTATTAAGACTTATTTCCCATGAATTACATGGTGATAACACACTGAGTATTATGTTCCAATGTGGTGGACATGGGATCATTTCCTATGCTATCCAAGAATATGTGAGGATGATATATTACAAGGGTAGAGAGGATAGTTTTAATTGTTCATTCCAATATTATTATAGTGTTGAGATTGGAGGAGGAGATCAACAAGAGATATTGGTCCACAATTAAACTTATTCTAATTATTTTATGGAGATGTGTTGATGTGGGAAAATATCTATTGCCAACCACATAAGGTCAACCAAAGAAAGGGCCCAATTAGATCTTCCTTTCTTGAAAGTGGAAAACCCTCTACTTATGGATTGATTGAAAATGAAAATGAAACTAATGTAGATGAAATGAAAATGAAAAATAAAACTAATTTAATCCTATATAGGACTATTTAAGAACTAATTGACATAAAAAACAAGGGATAAATACAAACAGTAGGGGAATAGTCCACTAACTACAAACTGCACAAACCTTAGAGCAACTCTGAGAGACCAAATATAGCCTACAAGTCACCCAGCGATACTTGATTCACATCACCTTGTTAGAATTACATAAGATGAGTAAGAATAGACATTAGAAGCATAATAATAGTCTATATATTTCAACATCCATCCCTACAAGATTCACAAAAACTATGAATGGAAATAATAGTATACAACCAATCACAGCTTGCACGATTATAAGAACACAAGATAACACATTCTCTATTCAACATATAAAGATATATTACAATGCCAAGAGAGAACCCTTTGTATAATTGCAATGGTTCCTTATATAATATTTACCAATGACTTTTGTCCTTCTAACTTCTAAACTCTCGGATTAGGCTAGACTACTTGGCTATCCTATCCTGAATTCTACAATGAGGATATTTTTTAATAAAAATGATCAATATTATAGTTATACTCATTTCACATGGCACTTATAGCTAATAATTAATCCTCTTGTGCTTACAAGCCAAACAATAGCCTTATGAATTTTGGGCAGTAATGTAAACTAGCTTGCCTTATACATTGGATTCTAGTGATTTGTAGGTTATAGGTATCTTTATTCTTTAACCTTGGGACTTGTTTGATGAAGGTTGTTTAAAGTTTTCTCCTCCTTGATTGCATAACCTCTTCTTAGATGACCTTTTCTCTTCAATATGCAACTTGCATATGTGCAATTCTCCACCATTGTTATCACCCTAATTTCACTTCTTTACGACACTCAAGTGAGCATACCTCAAAGCATCACAAATCAACTATAACTCACACAAATACAATCAATTGTAGGATCTACAGATAATTTATGGGATACCAAGTAAGGTCCATTCATCTCGGGACCCTTCCCATGAGTTGTGCATAACATCTCTTTGATACTTGCACAACTTGCATGGAAAAGGACTCAAAGCCCACACAAACCTATCTAAATGAAAAAGGAAGTTCTCAAAACATATAAATTCTCAAGGACAAGCCTAGATGATAGGGTAGTGGTAGTTGTATACTTGTAGAACCTTCGATCACCACTCACATGGAATAATTAATCACCCTTTCATGTATTTAATTGATAGATTGATGAATGGAAAGACCCATGGTTCTCACGCTATAAATACCAAGTTTGGGCATAGCCATACAATAGGAAAACACTTATATATTGAAGAGTTATGCTACTAGATCCATTCACAAATATATCAAGATCCCTTTATTACTTGCTTCTCCTACTCCAACAGTGGATTTGCTGATCATTGAGAGTCTACCCTTTATTTTGGCCATCCACAAACATTTTTTCTACCCACATCAATCCAGGGATAAATTGAGTAGTCAAGGAGGTCAAAGGACCCTCCCATGAAGATATTTGGGGTCCACATGTTGCAAATACGATATTTATATGTGATTCAACAAGTTTAATGGCCTTTTCATTGGTTTATTGTTCAATATATTGTTGTTTCCTATCATTATACTTCTCACATGGTGAATTTTACATCCAATTCATGTTCAACTTGATAATTTGATTCTTTTTAGGTGAAATTGACAATTTTATTGTGATTTCCACAACATCGTTTTTTGGTATTAGTATTTATAGTTGAGAAATCATGTGTTTTGGTACCTCCCCAACTCAAAACCCTACCTATAGACTGGTGAATCCACTGGGGATTTGGATCCAAATTCTCACTCTCAATTGTGTTTCAAATTATTTTATTGCTTATAGTTATTTGCAAGATTAATGTATATTATATTCAATTGTTTGTTATTAGCTAGGAAGAGATATTTTTTTAAGATTTCCCCATTTTCTGAAATCTATTTTTCCATGCCCTTGTGTAAACAAATTCCTTATAAAGAGGGAGTGTTAGCTTTTAGGTTACTTTGAAAGTGCTTACACAATGTTTGGGGGTGCTTAATGAAATTTGGGGTACATGGTGTATGTTCATCCCTTGGATGGTCCAAGATGGATTGACATATAGATGGTTCATGATGGATTTTCACATGGAGATAGATTACTCAATGGTTTATTGACCTCAATTAGGTTCTTTCTTGGTATTATTCACTAGGGTATTGGAGTTTTGTTGACAGATAGAGGGATGTCCTTCATGATGGCCACATGGAGAGGTTCTCGTGCTTAATTCATTACTAGGAAGGAAAAGCATTGAGAATCTTGGAGGAGGGAATCAAGCCCTAGATAGTATGGGGTAGCTTGGATTCTTGTATGGAGGCTTGGATTTGGCTCAGGGACACATGGGTTGCGACAATGTTCATGAGGGGAGCCCAATGGACCTAGTGCAATACATGGCTTAAGAGGAGCAATGGATTCAATGTGAGCTTGTGATAGAGGGGTGTGGACACACCTTATTTAGATACATCATCTTGGATCCCTTAATGTGTACAACATCAACTTGGACCATGGTGTGTGTACCCTTGGAGTGGATCACTTCACTTGTGTGGGAATACATGCATTTATTGTAGGTTTCTTGTAAGGGATTTGGACTGCATTGTATTGTTAGCCTCCCTTATCTCTCACACATATAGTGGAAGGAGTGAGTCCTTTCATCATCATCATCATACTATTCTCTTTGTACTTGTATTCTTGGAATGATTCACTATGGTTCATGAGGAATCCCTAGGAGAAGTTATACATGGGAGAAGAACGTATTTTTTGGAGATTACTCTTGTGGCTAGTATTTTCTCTACTGAAGAAGAATACGTTGGAGATGATCATTCATAATATATTGCATTCATTCTTATTTCACTTGTTCAAATATGTGATCTAGAGGAGAAGTGTGCATTAGTCATCTTCTTTCTCTTATCTCTTTATATGTACTTGGTCTCTCTCTACCTTAGAGTTTCTAGGGTTTCATGATATTCTTGGGGCATCTTGAAGTCTAGGGTTAGGGTTTCATCCCTTGAAAGTTTGATATTAGGGTTTTGTAATGGGACCCTAGGGTGTATTTGGTGAAGAAGAAGAAGGAGAGGAGTGCATCTTGCTTTGGAGGACTTGTTTGAGTGTTTGATGCATGTTGGAGCTCCTTGGTTGAGATAGGGTTTTTCAATGTTTTCCCTACCTAGGGTTTTGGAGAGCTAGTGGATTGTATTATCCTTGTGATGAGGCTAAGGTATGTAAAAATGTACAACAACATCATCTTGTGTATATTAATGAAACTTTCAACTATCTATAACTTGTGTAAATTAGTGATTTGAATTTCAGCCATCTATGTTCTTCATGAATTGTTACTTACATATATATATGTCTTGTTGATTTGACATGAGTAAAATGACAATTTTTTGAGTGATTAAAGAATTAAGGTTTTTTTTTCTGCTGCTATATCTATTGTTTTAATGCTATTATAATCATTGTAAAAATCAATTTTTCAGATCTGGTTTATGTGGGACAAGTTTCCCTAGAGGGATGAAACTTATCTAGACATTTTAGTATATTTTCTCCTTGGATTTCCTAGAATATCATGGTGTTAGAAAGTGAAATACAATTCTCTTTCCATTCTTATTTTATACTATGTTTCAAAACATCTCTAAGGCTGAAAATTCATAGATCTGGGAAATCTCCAGTCAAAGAGGTGAAATTTTATGTTTTGCATTAAATATATAACATCTAAAAATTTCAACAACCAATACCAAAAATTCACAATTTTTTCATGAGACAAGCAAAGGAACACCTCCAATCAAGCCATCATATTTTCACAAGTCATTTGGGCAATGCCTTATTGAGCGAGCAATACTTTGAAATCATGCATCATCAATTTCATGAGGCAAGCAACGAATCCTTGAGGCTAACAATAAAAACACCTCAATTCAAAACAAGGATCAAAGTTGTTGGATTATAAACATTCCCATGCAAACCATGCCATAGGGTTAAATTTATAAATCAATTAAATAAAACCATCATGCATTTTGAATTTTTGAGCATAGATACTCACATTGTTTCATGCATATGATTATCATTCCAATGAGATAAATGGCATTCACAAAGCTACCATGAAAGCATTACAATATGAGACAAGAGATTTTGATCATGTTTGTGCAAGCAAAAGGAAGTTTGAAAGAAATCTAAAATGTAAAACTAATCCAAAGATTCACATGCCATTGAACTTGGCATGTCAACCAACTAAACCTCAAATCGAAGCTTCAACAACCATGAGTCATAGGCATTCACGTGTAAACATGACATTTGTGGTAAAACAAGCAAATCCCATGATTTTGTAAACTTAGTGTTGAACATGTAATCCTTCGGATTATGTCATTGTAACATTAGTGATAGGAAGCATCATTTGTTATGGAAGACCAAGAGTCATTTACTTTGTATTTATTCACCTATCGTGTTAATGAAAATCACATCATTGTGGAGTTACATTTTTTTCCTAATGCCTATCTTGACAATGGTATCAGAGTGCAGGTTAACTCCATGTTTTCCCTTGTCATTCTCTTCCTTCCTCGTATGCAGAAAACACCTCTTGGCCCCTGATTGTACATCTCTTGATTATTTGATCAATTCATGCGACTACACTCCACCAAGTTCACTCCACACCCTCAACACATGCCTATCTAGTTATCCTCACCATCCATCTTGGCATATCGATCGCATATGGTCTACTCTACCACTCTCATGCATAGAACCCTAGTTATGTATTCCTCACTCATTCCTCAACGTTGAATATAGACCAACTATTACTCATTCCTAAACCCTAATTTATGTTGCAATTAAACCCTAATTTCTATGAGTTCTAACATGGTGCTCTTTCTCTCTGTAATCTTTTGACTCACCTCTGAGATCAACTTCTTCTCTTTCAATATTTGTGGAGATTGATCCACCTAGCAATTTTTTTTATATGCCTTGCCTCGACTCCTTAGTACCTTCCATGTAACACCATCACTCGACCTCAAGAGACCGAACGCATGGGTGAGTTCCGACTTGTTCCATCTTCAAATTATGTGTAGAATTTTTTTTTTATATCGAGCTATACCAATTCAAGCACCAGATCGATCATCAGGTCAAGAATCAAATCAAACTATACCAAGTGTGTGTTGAAATGGATTGAGTTCACCATGTTCTACTCAGATACTAGTTCTGTGAATCATTGAAGGGCAGGAGATGAGTTTTGTGTCAAACATCAAAATGATACTATATGCTTCAAACTTGTTTTAGCAATACTTTGTGACTTATGTTGACGAATGGTTTCCTTCACTAGTTGAGCCTCTGAGAACTCTCTTGGTTCCAATTTTGATTTTATTGGTGCAACTTCATTGTATTCTTGGTGAATTAACAGGACAATTTTGATTTTTTTATTGGTACAACTTCATTGTATTCTCATTACCTTGCTACGTGTGTGTGAATACTGAAAGAAAATGCACTCTCTCATCTTCATCGTCAGCATGGTGCCAAATGGAAATGAAAACTATAGAGAATGGTATAGGAATATCAAAAGCGCACTAATCTTCAATGACTTGTGAAAAGGAATTTACGAAGCAAAAATAGTCCATGATATCAAAATCACTAAATAAGAAGTAGAATCATACTTTGAATCTGCTACCTCAGAATCAGAGTCAAAGAGTAGCAGACTAGGTAGCAGACCATCCATTCCAACATCAAACAAAGAATGTTCCATATGGGAGGAAAAATACTAGAAGGCATATGTTGTGATCTCTGCGAAAATAAGTGAGGAGGTGAGTCGTCATATTGCATCTATTAACAGATCCTATAGTTCCTTGAAGAGATTGAATGATTTGTATGATAGACACTTTGTTAGCACTGAGATTCACACTTAGAATGTTGTAAGTGTAAGCCCAGTACCCATCAGAATATAAATGGATTGAATGGTTTGAGTAGGTGAATCAATAAGACTGGGAAAGAAAGGGAGAGGGCAACAAACTATCAGCAGAAACATTCCATTGGGAAAGGAGTCACGACATCCTACAGATCAAAGGCAAACAAAATGTATATCAGAAAAAATGGATATATAATGATGAGTATAAGCATGGTGAATATGAAAAAAGGAAGAACATCCATTGTACATAGATCCTTTATACAAACACATAAAGATTGCTTAAACAATAAACAATGATTTAATGGGAAAGCTACAACAGATCCTTCGTTGTTCATGAATCCATCAATCAATGACAACTATGATCCTCAAAACATTCAATATGTTCAAGAAAGAAGATAACAAAGAAGTGGGAAAACAAATAAGACAATCTAACAACTCTCATGAATCTTTAATGGCAGAAAATATCATTACAAGCAGGCCCTCGGGCTTACAAATGAGCAACTAAAACTGCTCCTCTAGCTCTCTCCTCTCTTGGCTCATGAATCCAACCCTTTTCTCATAAAAAAAACCTTTCATTTATAGTGAATAATCTCTATCTACCCTAAGGAGGTCGAAACTAATGAGTTACATAGGATCCTCCTCCATTTAGGAGTCTTGTTACAAAATATTCCAACAAAAGCCTAACAAATTCCTATTTTCCAGGATCTTTCCTATTGTGATAAATGCCTCTTGAAACATGTCATGATGCTTGATCTGAAGATGGAACACATTTCCATCATGTCCAACTAACTCCTAGGAGACTATTTGAACCTTCCTTCACAACTGACAGTCTTCCCATAGCTTGAATTTGTCGGACTGTTAGATTTATTAGCGCCTGTGACAACATGCGCTATGAACTTTATTGTAGGTGTTGTTTTTCTCTTTTATCCAAAAATACAAAGTGGGTCAGGATGAATTTTTTTCAGCAAGTCCAAAACACCATGGTTTACCTCCACACCAAATTTCATAGGAGCCTGGATTTTCATTCAAAAGTTACAAACAAAACAATCCTCTGTTGTGTGCTAATTTCTTAAAAACTGTCATAAATACCAGTTCGTAGCACCAGTGAGTTCAGGCATTGCGAACTCTCTTGTAGCATCATGTTTCACTTGAAAATTCCTTAAAGTATTCCAAAAACCATCTCGAGTGCCACCAACTATTATAATAACATATGATCATAATATACGACTAAGAAGATAACATCCCAGTAGCTGAACATGATTTATCAAGCATGACCATCCTCAAAATTGCAAAATACAAAAAAAAGGGAACTGTCAAAACTGATATGAGTTAAGGTGTTCATCATCTTCATTTTCTGACTCTAGAGCTCCTCCTGGTGGAAACTTTAGCTAACATATCCAATTTTTTCTTGGCCAACTCCTCTTTGAAAGGTTGCAGCTCTATATTTAGTTTTATGAATTGAGCTCGATGAGCTATGTTTAGTCTGTAAAGGTTTTTGAGTTGCTTGTGGATAGGTAACAACCTTCTAGCTAAGAAGTTATCTTTGTCAATAGTTTCATGATACATATCTAGTGTCTCATTCAACTCCTTCTTGAAGGCCAAATCTTTCTTTTTCATGCTCTCAACCTTAGCCATTGCTTTCTATAATCCAAGTCTCTAACCTTGTACATAGGTTCATGCACCTTACTCTATACACATTGAGGTATAAGAGAGGACACTCTTTCAACAGGAACAGTAAATAAAAATAACTGAGGGTTATAATAAAAGGAAGGTGAAAGTAAATATTTATTTAAATAGGTCTTGAATCAACATAAAAATAGGTTAATAGTATTAACAACATTTTCAACTTTAATCTTGCTTCAGCAAATGATCAACCACACATTGTAAATTGGATAGGGGTAAGAATTCACTCGTTTAAGGATAAATTTGAAAGGATGCAAAAGATGAAAGTTTCAACAATCCTGGAATAAAGGGTTTGCAGCACCGGTCGCAGCGCCAATATGAAAACTAGACAAAACCCCTTTCTCAACCCTCAAACATGATGAAAAATCTCGTGGAGTACCAGGGGATCTAGGCTTGATTCTGACATCTTTGAATTTGACCAGAAGTGTTTGCAAACTATCCAACCTCCAATGCTCCTCTTCAGCTAGTCTGCAGCACCATTTCACAGTGCACTGGTTTTTTTTATTTTGTCTCTCAAATGCCAAACTGGGTTGGGATGATTTTTTGTCAGCAGGTTAATGCCAATATCATGCTCCTCCAAAAAAAAATTCAGAAAAAACTCACATCTCCATTCAAAAGTTATGATCAAATCTTTAGAAGACTTTGTTATAGGAAATGAGTTTGCAACAAAGTTCGCAATGCATGTCTACTAGTTCGCATCGCCCGATTCAAACAATATTTACATGCTTCAAGGAGACTATTAGGATGTCCAAAGAGATGATCCCTGAAAATTTGTTAAAAATAGGCTCTGAAAACAATGAAATCCCTTAGCATGACAAAAAGGTAATGATGGAAATGAATGAATGGAGCACTTAAGTATGCTTCGAACTCTCCTAGTGAGTTGGCAGCGCTCAAATTAAAACTAACTTGGCAGTTGAATGGATAAAAGGTGATAGTTAGAGATCTTTCATATAGTCATGGAGGTGACATGTCAAGGTGATAATAAGGATTTTAAAAGATGTGAATCATGAGGGTTTATCATTCCTTGTCATGATAACAAATACATAACCCAAAGAACCTAGACCAAGTCCAAACCAACTTGGTTTATTGAAATCAAAAGTTGAAAAATGACTATAGAAAGAAGTCATAAAAACTATAAAAACCCATGACTAAAAAACAAAGACTGAAATGAATTTTTGACCCCTATAATTCTATGTGTTAACATCTAGATCCACAGGGGTTGGCATGCTCCCTGTGAGATTCCAAGAACATGCAGTTCCAGTGCCTTATCCATTGGGCTATGGAGTCATCTGTGCAACCAACCTGTATGCATGAGAGCTCCTCTACTCCTTATTGAAAACTGAGAATATTCAGAAACTGAAAACAAAATCATTGCAAACCAAAATGCTCGAGAACTGATCTTTATTCATCCTACTCCCACTCTAACCAACTATGTTGCTTCTCAATCAAGTGAAATCATGCTTCCAATGAATCCATACAAGAAACTGATTAACTAGTAAAAAAAATTATCTGGATCATAAAAATGAAGGAACCCATGGCACATAAAAGTGCAGTTTGAAAAGATAGCAGAACCAACCTTCATTTGACAAGAATGATTTGACATTTGTACTGCTCAAAGAATCCAAATAATCAACAATAGTATCAATAAATCCATAAATAAATACCTTTTCTTGATGTTGTTCCAATTGAAAACCGAAATGCTTCTACACATGCCTAATTTTATAACTGCTGCCAATCTCCTCTATCTGGAAAACTGAAAGTGTTGTGAGTTTACTTCACTGATCTCGATGTTAATCATAGGTTGTTTAATATTTTTTGTATATCCAAAACTGTCACATGTTGATATATCAATTTGCTCATTATCATTTAAATATTCAAAGGAAACCATTTGATTTTCATGAAAACTTAAAACAGTGGATACATTTGATACAATGTCAAAATTATCTACAATATGGTTATCACTCTACAGATCATTAACCTCTCGATCATTATGAAAAGTGTCTTCTACTACAGCATACTCTATATGACTATCTGATCCTTTACTCAAAAAATCGAATTCATGACAACATTCTGGATAGAGAAAGTCAGTTGAATTTTTTTCTTTGCAAAACAAATGAAAGGCAACATGAAAATGGCTCAGTGAAGAAATACAAGCAATTGGGAGTGATCTACACCAATCTCGAGCTGCTCCATCCAAAGAATATCTAAACAACTTAATCAAGACATATTCGTGTAAAAATTTCAGCTTAATCATGCACTCATGAAAGTCTAATAAAAACTTAGTTGGCACTTCCCAATCCTCTCCTCTAAACCTAGGAAGGAAACCTTCCCATTCACTTCTATCAGGCTCGGGATTCGAAAAACCAAATATATTTGTGAAATCACAAAATGCATACCTTTGAGAAATAATCTTTTCCATTTCAAAC